>CAIGRP010029901.1:0-24526 GCA_903798385.1 Fraxinus cuspidata
TGTTTGGAAGAGATTTTTCCAAAAAATAGCTTGTTAGCGCTTCCCACAACTCTATGGTAGCCTTATGTTGTTCAACTTGTTCTAACACATCATCATATAAATGCAATTTAATCAACCTATGTGCAATTTCATCCATTTCAATAATTTCATCCGGTTTAGCTTTTAATGCATCATGATATTTTTCCGGATCGTCAAGACTTTTAGAAACTTTTTGTTGGATTAAAATAGCCTTTATTTTTTTGCTTTCAAATGGAATAATCTTCCTTACCATTGAATTGCGCTAATTCAACTCGAGAGCCCATGGTAGCAAAATAATATTTTTCGAAAAAGTTTTACTTAATGATTTATCCACACACAAATGCAAGCTCAAACCAATTTATGTATAAATTACTTTTCAAGATGAAACATGCGATGATATCATAACAAGTAGTACATAGACAATATCACAAGATTCAAATAACAATGCGATAGCAAATAATAATATATCAATTGTAAATTCGAAAGGGTTTTAGAATGCACAAACCGAGCGAACCAATATGTTGGTTTGTATTTTAAGGAGAGATGCAAGTCTTTATCGATCTAGAGCCTCCACTAACTCATCTAAGTTATCCAACAACCTGCATCCCCAAGAAATACCATCGAGCTGCCAACAAAAAAGCTCTCTATTTCACCTTTCTGTTCGGGCTATATCTACTTCCACAGTGCACTAAACTGAAATCCAACACTACCAAGATGATTGGATTCTAGATTCAGCGTGTGTGTTTCATATGTGTCATAATAAGGACTTGTTTACTACATATGAAATCGTTTCCAAATGTGTCGTGGGTATGGGAGACAACACACCTTGTCGGGTTGCTGGAATTGGTACGGTCAAATTGAAGCTATTGGATGGGACAATTAGAACATTTAGCCAGGTTCGACATGTTCTGGGTTTGAAGAAGAATCTCATCTCGTTGTCTATCCTTGATTCAAAGGATTATGAGGTGGGGGTGGAGGTGGAGGTGGAGCTTTGAAGATTTGTAAGGGCGCCAGGTTGTATTGGAGGGACATAAAATGTCTCAATTATACATCTTGTAGGGTCGTACAAAATCTAAAAGAGTCAATCAGTAAATGTTCAATACCGTGGTGGACATTTAGTTTGGTACAATACCTTTAGGAGCTCGTAAAGAGTCGGATTTAAAGAATATTATTCAGTAGAGTTCAGGAAATATGAATAATGCCGATTTGTCAGCATCACTTGTGGTGCCATTGTATTCAATTGCTAGGGACAAATCCAGTGGAAAAAGGTATGTGGATGCTGATTTTGTTGAGCATGCTTTTAGTGTAGTAGAAGGTGTTGAATCTAGCAATGAGCCTTCTTTTAAAAGTATTTGGGTTTGATTCTGCTTTGGGGTATGTCACAGCCCAGTTTAGTGAATTTTAAAATCATTATGATTTTTTTGGGAATTTGAAGTAATTCTGCAGAGTAGTGCTTGGATTCATTGGAAGATGTGGAGTATTTTGTGTTGGTTGGAAGAATCAGTTTTGGTTATTGTTGAAGAATCGGTGGAATTCGTGTCAAGGTGGAGATTGTTAAAATTTGGGTATGACCCCAATTCCTTATTGAAGTAATTGAAGAATTCTAATTGAAGTGCAGGTCAAGAAGAATTCATTTTAGAATGTTATTGAGTCTTATGTCAAGTTAAAGTTCTATTTGGAAGCCCATTAGGAGTTGGAATTTGTTTTGGACTCGATTTTTTGGTATCCTACTTCATCAACAACTCTACTAGGAGGGTCTGGACATCTCCTACATGTTTCCTATAAATATTAGGCTCTTCTATACAATTTTATAATATGAGAAAAGTGATTACTAGTTTTTGGGATCATTGTAATATTTCTCCATCTCCATTATTTTTAGTGCAATAAAATCTCATAGTTCATGTGCCATATTTTCTTGTCTTCTTTTATTTTTTTTGCTTGCGATCATATACTTTATATTTTGCCATATAACTTCAACATCTCAATCCGGTGGTTGGTTTCAAATTAAGTGATATTCAAACAATACATAATTCTTGTATTTTCAACGTTGCTAACAGTGATCCAAGCATATTAATCTTTCTTCTAACAAGAGATATCTTAACTGTTTCACAACACAATCCTATGACAAGTCTCAAGTTTTGAGATGCATTCATGTGGCTCTATTGTGAGTCCAGAGACTACCGGAAGACAGGCCAACAATGGCATCAGTAGTTTTCAAGCTGGGAAATGTAGGTGTAACATTGCCTCAGCCGAAGAAACCTGGATTTTTCATTGAAATGAATTCAAATGAAAATGACGTGCCTCTTGATGGGAGTTGCCTCTTTGAAAATTCTACGACAGTAACAATGCTTGCGGCACGGTAGAAGAAGTTTGCATGCTGTAATACTAATGATTTTTTTTTTTTTATTTATCAGAAACACCAGCAACCTACACCTAGACCCAATGTGAGGTTAGGATACCCCTGTCCATGATTTATTGATCGAATCAAAGTACAAGAGGGGGGACATTCACAGAAGTTTGCATGTTGTAATATTAATGGTTTGATGCCTTCGTGGGCTGAAAACTAAAGCATTTGAGTTTGCCGGATAATCTGTTTTTGGCTGTAGTTGGAAGGTGTTGTCCGGAAATTCTTTTGGATGCAGTTCCACGTTTTTATTTCTTGCTTGGTTTCTGTACATGGAGTTTTGCAAAAAGCTTGATATTAAAATCAGCAATGCTTTTTAAATCAAAATGCCTAGCAGCTATCACACTAAAAGAGACCGACATTTCAGTCTTAAGGTTTGGTGCGTAAAGAAAAATAAGAGGTAACATTTATCTACTTAAAAAATAGTTGTATTAATCCGTAATACTATTTGACTAATTCCTTTAGGATAAACATCAAGCTATTCGCTCCGTGCATTGACAACTTAAATTAAAAAATCTGCTATTCTGCTACTTTGTCCAAACAATTATGGTAAACCCCTACGTAAGCATCATGGTGCATTCAGCCGCCTTCTATCCTATTTACGGTTTTATTTTGTTCATTCAGATGTTTGGCACGGGTTTAGCTTCATACATTTTAGCCTTCTCCAGCAAATCTACGAATGTAGTTTGTTTGAGATAAATGCCACCCAACATTTCAATCTTCCTTAATTACCTGAATTCCAAAATAGTAATTGGGTGGTTGAGGATTTTAAGTGCAAATTAGCTGTCAACAGTGCTACGAGACTTTGAATTCCCAAGTTACTACTTCGAGTAACAACTATGTCATCCACATAGAGAAGTAACACTTTCGAATCTTGATTGTCTCAAAGACCGCATGTAGGTGGGGGTCGTGGGCTTGGGTAGGGAGCCGTGGGGCTGGCAATAGTTGGGAGGTGGGGTGAGGAGATGATTAAGATTTAGGAGTCAGGATGGCGACAATTGGGCAAGGTTTTTTCTTTTCCTTTGTTTTCATTTATTTTTTTCCAGTGAAATTAAGTGCTAATCCTTTTGAAGTTGAGTTATGAGCAACAAATGACATTTTAACAGTTCCGTCTGCTCTGCCTTTACAGGCTTAGTTGTGATGAGGTTTCACCGTCTAGTAGTGATTCATGTGAGTGAGTCATTCATGATTCCACTTTATTCTAGGAAATATCAATACAGGTCATTTTCCTTAACAATATGGGATGTCAGCGGCTGAGACCAGGGACACGGGGTGAAAAGAAAGAGGATATGCAGTAAGGTGGAGAAAGGGAGATGGGGGTAGCAGGTAAGGAAGAAGATGAAATGAGTACTGTGATGATGTGAGAGATTTTTCAGAATATTAACTAAAAAGAGACTGTTATAATTGATTTTCGGTTTTCTCTCTCTAATTTGTGATAAAGCTTCGATTTCCCTATGGATACTCTTTTACCTGGAAAAATTATAATTAGTGAAGGATTTTGGCCTCAGTAGCATAAAAAAGAATAGTCACCTCAGTATTTTGCAAAGGAAGAATTAAAAAAAAAGAGTCAGGCAAGCAAGGAAGTAAGGTTTGTTTAGGACTAGGTCATATTGGACCCGAGGCTTTTTGATACTCTAAAGGGGACACAATATAACATCATAGAACAAATCTTGGAGGTTTTGTAATTTTTTATAGAATGCAAGATTAAAAAGGTGGGAGAAATTTTTGGTTTAAGTGTAAATTTATTGAGAATATGATTGAAAATGAATTTAGGAAAAACGAGTTTTTATGGAATGAGACTCAAACATGAACATATATGTGCATTGTACAATTCAAAAAAAAAAGAGAAATTTTTGTTTATTATTTATAAATATAATAAACTTAATAAAATATTTTTGGGGTCCTCAGAGGTGTGGCGTTAAGCAATTGCCTATCTGCCTATAATCAAGGCTGGCCCCCTTAATAAATTGATTTCCTAGGAATATAACATCCAATGTGATTAAATATCATTCAGCTGTCCCTTAATAAATTGATTTCCTAGGAATATACCATCCAATGTGTTTAAATATCATTCAGCTGTTGACAGTAATCTGGATTAGGTGTTGAAAATTCAACAGGTAGTGGATTTTTCTTTGTCGGCTGATTTTTCAATCATAAAAAAACTTTTGATATAGGACTACCATCTTCTTCGAACTTCGAAAAAGAATCAAGAGTTGTGTTATGTTGTGCGTTTTACGGTCGACTGAATGCACCATTGAGGATTCTTAAGCTTCTCGGAAGTGAATCTTGATAAATGGTATGCATACTAATAGGTTTATATTCTGCCTGATTCACGTACTTTGTTCATTACTGAAAATATTGGCTTTGACCAACAATATCATTACATCACAACCTCTCAATGATGGTGAAACACTGGTTTCAGAAGGGGGGAATTTTGAACTGGGTTTTTTCGGTCCAAGTAATTCCGAGAATCGGTACTTGGGAATTTGGTACAAGAACGTCCCAATAAGAACTGTTGTTTGGGTTGCAAATAGACAGAACCCTATAAAAGATTTGTCTGGCACCCTGATGATCAATACCACCGGTAGTATTGTACTTTCAAGTGGCAACAATAGTGATGTTTGGTCAACAAAACCATCGAAGGGCGCTGGCGCTCAGGATCCAATATTACAGCTTTTAGATTCGGGAAATCTTGTCGTGCGAGATAACTTGGATGGAAAAATGGATGTTTATCTGTGGCAGAGCTTTGATTATCCATCTGATACTTTGTTACCCGATATGAAGCTCGGGCAGGACATGAGAACTGGTCTTAATAGGAGAATATCGTCATGGAAGAATTCTGATGATCCATCTCCTGGGATGCTAAGTCTTGGGGTAGAACTTGCTGAATATCCTCAGATGGTTATGCGGAAGGGATCAGAAAAGCTCTCTCGAAGTGGTTCATGGAATGGTCTGCAATTTAGCGGTGCTCCTGAATTAAGGCTCAACCCAGTATTTGAATTTAAGTTCGAGTTTAACCAAGAGGAGGTTTACTACATGTATAAGCTCAAGAACAAATCTGTAATCTCGAGGCTTGTTTTGAATGAAACCACATCTTCACGTCAACGATATGTATGGGTGGAAGCAGATCAATCTTGGAAGCTTTATTCGGAAATACCTCGAGACTATTGTGACAATTATGGTCTATGTGGCGGAAATGGAATATGTTCCATCAGTCTTTCACCAGTTTGCAGATGTTTGAAAGGTTTTAAACCAAAGTCAGCCCAAAGCTGGAACTCAATGGACTGGTCACTTGGATGCATCCGCAATGAGACTCTAGACTGCCCCAGGAAACATGATTTTATGAAATTTTCAGGCTTGAAACTGCCTGATACTCCAGATTCTTGGGTAAACACGAGTATGAATCTTGAAGAATGCAGGGAGAAATGCTTGAAAAATTGTTCTTGTATTGCTTACGCAAACTCAGATATTAGCCAACGAGGCAGAGGATGTATCCTTTGGTTTAACAATGTGGTTGATGTTAGAGAGTTTCCTGATGGTGGGCAAGATCTTCATATAAGAGTGCCAGCTTCAAATAGAGGTATGTCATTCATTCTTAGCTGCAGTGGCTTGGCAAAGTTCATGTAGCAACAACTTGCATTTCTTGCTTGTTTTGCTGATAAAAAAAAATATGCGCCTTTTTAACAGCTAACAGGCATCCAGTGAAAAAAATAGTGGTGATTGTGGCTACCATTGCTGGGTTATGTGGAGTGCTTCTTGTGAGTTACTGTATTTGCAAGGGAAAGATGAAATCTAAAGGTAAACTTTCAAGATTCACTAACCCTTTGATGGACTCTGATACCATATTTGTACCAATCCCCAACTATATTATGTAAACAGTGGAAACTGGAGGACACAACACTAATGCAAGGCGAGAAGAAGATATGGATCTACCCTTATTTAACTTGGCTACAATATCTCTGGCCACTCAGAATTTTTCTATAAACATGAAACTTGGCGAAGGAGGGTTCGGACCTGTCTACAAGGTTAGCTAAACATGATTCCAAGAGGAATACTAACCTTCTATTGAACTTAGTAAATAGATAGAGCAGTGAAAAGAAATTTAATTTTTTAGGAGATTCCTTCAGTTTTCTAACAATTCATAACTTTCAGGGCACACTAGAAGATGGGAAAAACATTGCCGTGAAGACACTGTCAAAGTATTCTGGACAAGGACTAAACGAGTTCAAGAATGAAGTTAAACTGATAGCAAAACTACAACACAGAAATCTTGTAAAGCTTCTTGGTTGTTGCATTGAAGACGAAGAAAAAATATTGATTTACGAATACATGCCCAATGGAAGTCTTGACTCGTTTATTTTTGGTTTGTATTCTGATAAGATTCTTCTGCAATTTATTTGAGCTAATGCATATTAATAATTTTTTAAAAAGATACTTCTATATCATTCATTCATTTTTTATTTTTTATTTTATTTTTTGAAATTAAGTTGGACAGTAACTAACTTATTTAAGAATTTCAGATCAAACTAGATCAAATCTATTAGATTGGTCGAAGCGTTTCAATATCATATGTGGAGTTGCTCGGGGACTTCTCTACCTTCATCAAGATTCCAGGTTGAGAATTATACATAGAGATCTCAAAACGAGCAACGTGTTACTTGATAATGAGCTGAACCCAAAAATCTCAGATTTTGGAATGGCAAGAATTTTTGTAGGCGAAGAGAGAGGAGAAACTACAAAAAGAATTGTTGGAACATAGTATGTCCATATAGAACTTTATTTGCACAACTACTACATCTGCTTTGTTTTTATTCCCATTTTATGCAATTGTTCATTTGTGATGCTTGGCAGTGGTTACATGGCACCAGAATACGCTTCTTACGGCTTGTTTTCGGTAAAATCCGATGTCTTTAGCTTTGGCATTCTACTACTGGAGGTCATTAGTGGAAAGAAAAATCGTGGATTTGATCATCCACAGAATCAAAATCTTATTGGATATGTAAGTGATAAAAAATCGTAATCTTAAATTCCTTCCCATGTTCAAACTGAGTTACATTTGTTCTATTTCAGGCATGGAGATTATGGACAGAAAGCCGGCCGCTTGGATTGATTGATCCATTGCTGGAGGATTCAACCAATCGACCTGAGATGTTAAGGTGTATCCACATAGGTCTCTTGTGTGTGCAGAAATCTCCAGAAGATAGGCCAACAATGTCATCAGTGATTCTGATGTTAAATGGAGAAAGTACATTGTCTCAACCAAAGCACCCCGGTTTACTTATAGATATGATTCCAACTGAAACGCGTCCTCCATCAAGCAACGATGAACCAAGTTCGGTCAAATATTCTTCAATTACATTGTTGGAGGCTCGGTGACATATTGGTTCTCGAGTAGAAAATGGTGTTAGTCAAGTAACTTTTGCACCCATTCAATGCTATTTGTTTTGAAACTCGAAGTGTCCCTTGAAATGTTTGGTATATTGTAATGTAAAGTAGATTCAAATTTTATTCATTCTATAGTACATTAGATGTCAGTCGTTAGGTATATTGTATTGCAAAGAAAAGTAAATTCAAATTTTATTCATTCTATTGTACATAAAACTATAATTTTTTGTCAAAAATATATAATTTTTTTTTGAAAAATTTTCCTTGCTCAACAAGTCAAATGGCAAGAAGGAATCATACCTTCCATCCCCATTCAAGCCCGACAATCTTCTGATTCATGTTGTCGTACAAAATCATTAGAAAATTAGGAATTAAACGAATAGGAATTGTCAAAAACTAAACAAAAGATGACACTTGGTTCTCTCTTTGGCTTCCTAAGCAAGGCAAACAAAAATTGAAATAATTTGGTAGTTGCTATCTATTTTATATATTCGTGAAGCAAAAGCCAACCATTTTTTCATTCCTTTCTTGGCCTTGCTTCTCCGACTCCAAGTAGTAATCATGAATTCTGAAAATTGAGGCAAAAGTCCTATTAAATTATGTGAAATCGAGAAAAAGAGAAGCAATATCTTAGTTGAACGTTCATCTCAAATGATTAGACGGGGTAGGATTGGACCAATACAACCCACATTTCCGAGAATACTCTCTTCATTTTTAAAATAACAAGTGTATCCATTGTTATGCCATTGAGCTTCACTTTAGACCTATTCGTTTTCCATTGGCGAACTTTATGGAGGAATTTTAGACTTTGGAGCTCAAAAGTTGTTTCTTATATATATACACATCAACTACCAGAAGAACTCAATGTACATTTCACAATGTGAATGATCAAACGTGATTCTTACTAGTGCTGAAAGTGAAGTGAGAAATGATATACTTTTTTGTCAAATACATCATGCCCCTTTAAAGAAAAGGTGGGAAAGAGATTGCTTGCATGCCAAAATAACAAAATAAAATTCATTAAGTAAATTATTGAATTTATATACTGCCAAATATATGAAAATTATTTTACTTTGTCGTGGGGTTTTTCTTCACAATTTTGCTTAATAAATAATTTAAGAACAACTCCAAATCCTTGCTCGTTTGGTACACATTAAAATTTTCACATTAAAATTTTCTTTCTCATTCTTTTACCCATTTTCAACTACACATTCTTCAATAAAATAATATTTTTCATCACATCAATAACTTTTCCTTCTTTTTCAACCACACATTCTCCGTCAATCTACTATTCCAAAATACATTCTTCTAAAATAACGTGGCTCAAGCACACTCTAATTTTCTTTACTTCACACACTGTGTATGTTATTTTCAGTTTTGTAATAGCATATTCTGGTTGACCCCACAACTGGAAATTGACTTGCCTTATAGGTTGATGTAACACTTACCAAATCGCAATTTATTTTACTTTTTCTTTCACTTTTAGTTTACCTTTTTCTTATTTAAATAAGAACATAAAAGAGTAAGAGGACATTTCTTTAGAACGATCAACGTAGTGAGAAGAAATTTAAAATAATCTCCTTTTTTTAAGTTTTTTTTCTTAAAGAGACATTAGTGAGGAATAAGGGGTATAAAAATAGATAGTGCAAGCCAACTTGATCCAATTAATCTTTGACGATTCCATTTTTAATAAGAGTATGCTCGAGATTTTCCATTTGATCAAGTAAGAAAATGAATATTTAGATTTAGCGTGTATTTGACACTTTTATTTTTAGCTATAAACCCATTTTTTTTTTTTTACAATAAGGGTTAAATTGTCAAACGGACGTCATATCAATTTCTAATCATAAGATACTACTGTACTTAATTATGAATCCAAAATTTTTTGCAATTCCTAAACTGCACCCATTTGTACGTCTCGGAAAATAAATGAATGGAAACTGCTCTTATATATAAATGAAGAATAGAAAAATAATTATGGGCGTGACAATAATACATCATCATTAAATCTATCTCAAATGAATAACTGATATAAAAATCATTAATTTACGAGAAATAAAGAAGCTTGGCTAATCAAAGCCCGACTACTATAAATAGGAGGGCCAGCTATTCTTCACACTCCCCAAGTCCCAATCGTCACCCACTCCGAGAAATAGAAACCAGAAAGCTTGGAATCAGATGGCCACGAAAGTTTATATTGTGTGAGTATTAATTACTTTAGTTGCGTTTCCAAACCCCCCCCCCCCCCCTTTTATTTTTCTATTTTGGAGATGGAAATTAAAGGTTTGTCATTTAGTTGTGTTTGTTTGCTGTAATTCTTCAATATTTGATTTTTTTTTTCTTTTTAAATGTAAATTTAGAACCTGATGCTGTTTTCTTGTTTTTTTTCCCCCTAATTTTTTGCTATTTTTAGAAATCGTGGTCTGGCATTTAGTTGTGCTTGGCTTTTGTAATTGTTGTATATTTTAATTGGTTTTTTTTTTTTTTTGGTCAATTTATAATCTTCTGATGCTGAACTGCTACTTACTCTTGCTTGTTGCTAAATATTCTTCAATGATTCTTGATTTTTTTTTTATTATTATTCTTGTTTGAACCTGATCCCTATGGAAGAAAAATGAATTTTAATTAGCTGTAGAATGGAGGATTATTTCCTCTTTCACTTATCACCTAATTTTTTTTAACTTGAATAGTTGATCAAAATATGAATTTCTATTGGGTAAAACAAAATTTAAGACCGGTCTATATAATTATTGATTGTGATGATAGCTTTGAAGATAGTATTTAAATTATACATTTCATCATATGTAATAGATTATGCTTTTAAATCAAATAATTCAACATGATACATCAGAGCTGGCAAAGTTCCTGGTTCAAGTCTCGCCAACGCCCATTTATTAAAAATTGTACGTGTAAGGCTTTAAATGGGAATAAATAGTCCTGCCTACATGTGGAGGTATGTTGAATATAATATTTAAATGATATGCATTTGACCCTATCTAACATCTTAAACTTTTAGATCAAGCAGTTTAACAATTCAACATATAGTAGTACAATTTTGGAACCACGTCTATTTTGGNCCAACGCCCATTTATTAAAAATTGTACGTGTAAGGCTTTAAATGGGAATAAATAGTCCTGCCTACATGTGGAGGTATGTTGAATATAATATTTAAATGATATGCATTTGACCCTATCTAACATCTTAAACTTTTAGATCAAGCAGTTTAACAATTCAACATATAGTAGTACAATTTTGGAACCACGTCTATTTTGGTGATTTTCTTTGGTAGACCAATTTCTTATTTGTTGAAGTTCATCTTTTATTGCCTTTCTTACAAATATTTGTTGCAATTACCAATCTAAATTGCTTCCTGTCGATGAATTTATGTGGCCTTGATAGTTCGGTTATTTGCAACATACAAGAAAACCTTTGTTTTTACATCTTAAGGATCTTGTAATGAAGTTGAATTGCAGTCTCTGTGTATAATTAAAATGCAAGGCATAAAGAAAAGTTTGTCGCAAGTTTAGAAAACTAGAAAAATTGTCTGTCTTCATTCCGGAATTATATTACTGGTTTCCTAGATGTTCTGATGCATCAATTTGTCTGCATTGCAATTCTGTTTTGTGGCCAAATTTGCTCCCTCACATTGGATTTTATAATATATTATCTTATACAGTGTCTTTATCTGTCACAGTTAGTTTATTCTTGCTAGCGTTATTAAAACTGCCACATATCACCCACGATTTGTAGTATAATTTCAAGTTGAAAATGACTGAATTCAAGATGCACAATCAGCTTTACTTATTTATGTTTGGATGAGAACCCTGGTAATTTTTTCCCTACTGAGCTGCTACATGTGTTGCAAATTAGGAGATTGTGTCGCATATAGTTGATGAGAATTCCCTGTTGGCTCATTTGGTTCTGTCTTTTATATATCTAAAAATTTATTATTCTATTTGCACAAAAAGAATGAGACAATTGTGCGCTCATTTAAACAGTATCAACATTAACCAGGATGGAATTTTTATTATAAGTTCTGGAAGGGTTAGACTATTTAAAAGAATGATCTATTAGTAAAATCTGTAGCTGTGATCAAAGAGAGAAGGTCTTGCTGAGCCAAAATGCTTGCACATGATGCTTCCATCAAGCCAAGAGAATTTTTTGTTAAAATTCTTTATTTTTATTCCATCAAGCCAAGTGATGCCTCAAATGAAACAAGTATATTATTTCAGTTTATTGTTACACGCAATGTTGATTTTTTTATAGGAATTGAATGAAATGTAATTTCTCCGTTATTCTCGCTTTCCGGGCCTTTAATAAATATTCATGATCTGTTTTCCTTCTCTTATAGGTTCTATTCTATGTATGGGCATGTAGAGAAACTGGCCGAAGAAATAAAGAAAGGGGCTTCATCTGTTGAAGGAGTTGAAGCTAAAATATGGCAGGTAGAAAATATCTTTGCCATCAGACCTTCATTGGATTACTTAATAAGGAAACAGAAAAAATTAAAATAAAATAAATAACCGAGGAAAGCATCTATTACTATTGACATTTTCATTGAGTGTATCTTGAATTGCATACTTCAGGTCTATATATCATTTTGTTAGTGGTTTTATCATATTTGTAAATTGGAACTGTGTCCCAATTGGTATGTTGGATTTCATTTAGGTGGAATCAAAGGCCAGCAGACTGTGAACAATTTGAATTAAATATCTACCTATATCTCTACCTGGGGAGAAAGGAGAGGAACATACCGTAGAATAAACTTGTTGAATATACAAATATAAATAAATAATTTTATTCCCTCCTTGAGCTTTTAGATTATGTGTTATCAGAGCACATAACCTTCTGATTTCAAGTATTGCTAAACAGTTTATGCAAACTCAGTGAGTCAGGCCTTTGAAAGAAAATAATTTCCATGTTAGTGTGACGGATGGAAGATACAAATATAAATAAATAGATTCATGACTCCCTAAACCACTGAATTGTCAGCTTAGGTGGTTCAATAAAACCTAATAGAATGACTGAAAAAAGAAAATATGAATATTTGTAGGTTACCGTGAGCAGAGCATTTCTAGTATGGATTAGTTACTTTAAATTGTCTTCTAACTGATTTGGCTGAGTGAAGCTGTAAGTTTTGTCATGAGATGATAAGTAAGGTAAATCAGTGAATGAGTCTTTACTTTACGTTGTTTATCACACCCAAATTCCACATTGTTAGTGTGTTTGTCGGTTTAATACTGTTATTGTTCTTCATACTTCAAATTCATGTTGATGTAGTTCGTATGATAATTCTTGGCTGCTTACCAATGATCACTTCTTATTTTATGTATCTTTCACTAGTCAGAAATCTGGTTTCGCATTTTAAGCAATATTCTTCCTACCCCCCTCACCCCCTTTGCTATTTTGCCACTGTTTGACAACTATTATTTTAAAACTCTTTAATTTTCATACTCATTTTCAACCATACAATTATACAATAAAATATTTTGCGCGTGAACCCAAAATTTTTCCCTACTTTTTAATCACACTTTCAATTACCACCTACTGAAGTAATGCATAACAGGCACTACTGAATTTCATTGTTCTTTTTTCTTCTTTACTCTCTTGTTAATGGTTGTGGCATTTTTTTTTTTGGCCTTTTTCCATATTGGGGACTAGTGAACTGGGACCATAAATGGTGAAAATTACGCCATAAGGTTCTTTTAAATTGTGAAAACCAATACGGATGCTATTACATTGAGACTAATTTCTCCATGGCAAAGTGATTCCCAGTTTATCCTAGTTTATCCTATTACATTGAGACTAAGTTCTCATTGAAACTATATGAATTTCTTGACAGTGATTCCCAGTTTATCCTAAAGAAAATAATTATAATGTTCTGCTACTTGTGTCTTCCATGTTGTACAGGTCCCCGAGACATTACCAGATGAGGTTCTAACGAAAATGAGTGCACCTCCAAAGAGTGATGTACCTATCATCACACCTAGCGAACTTCCCGAGGCTGATGGCTTTGTATTTGGCTTTCCCACAAGGTTCGGAATGATGGCTGCCCAATTCAAAGCATTTCTTGATGCAACTGGAGGCTTATGGAGAACACAACAGCTTGCTGGGAAACCTGCTGGGATCTTCTACAGCACTGGATCTCAAGGCGGTGGACAAGAAACTACTGCGTAATCTCCATCTTTTATGTTACTAGAAAACATCCTAAATTTTTGGAAGCAAAAACCAAGTAACTTGTTGACAACTCTGTTTCTTCGAATTCTTACAGGTTGACTGCTATCACTCAGCTTGTTCACCATGGAATGATATTCGTGCCCATTGGATATACATTTGGGGCCGGCATGTTTGAAATGGAGAAAGTTAAAGGTGGAAGTCCTTATGGTGCTGGAACTTTTGCTGGTGATGGTTCAAGACAGCCATCCGAGCTTGAATTAGAACAGGCTTTTCACCAAGGGAAATACATTGCCATCATCACCAAGAAACTGAAGGGAGCTGCCTGATCTCTTCCTGATACAGAAATACAGTTTGCATTCTTACATTTTTTTCCTTCTGCAGTAGAATTATCTACATATTATTTCTGTGTGATTGAAATTATCATTCTTGCTATGTTGGCACACAATTTGTACGTTGATGATGTTCAGTACAATGGTTTCTCTTAATGATTAAAAGTTTGTTTGCCTAATAATGTTAGTTGTTGTGCTTTTGGTTCAAGATCATGGTACGATATAATGATGTTCTGAAGTCCGTCATATTGAAAGTTAGATCGGTTTCCTTGTAACAATTTGTAGTCCATTTGATCGAAATTGAATTTGGGTTTTCTCTACACAATCAGACTTCTTTTGGATTGGTTTAATGATTGTTCATTTTGATGGTTTTTTAATCTTGCTATGATTAATTTTACATCTATAACCTAATAGCAGAATCATTAACATGTATTATAAGGTTACTTATTGATTATCCTGGGAAATTATCAAATAGTCAATATGTGTTGGCCTAAAATTTTCTTCTTTTAGTGCATTATATTTCCCAAGTGCACTAGACAATCATTTGCAAATTAAGATAATCTACTTGAAGTCCCATTGATAGTGTAGTATGTTGGTTGGTGTTTTGGCATTGAATTGTTAATGCTAACATGATAGAAACACCATTTCACTTTGCCAAAAAAAAAAGGTAATAATAATAATAATAATAATCTACTTGAAGTCTCAGCGATAGTGTAGTATGTGGGTTGGTGTTTTGGCATTGAATTGTTAATGCTAACATGATAGTAACACCATTTCACTTATCCAAAAATAATAAAAAAAATTAAATTTAATATATATATATATATAATTTTGTTTATAAAATCGTGTCGAGTAGCATTGTATCAAATATGCTCTCTATGTATTATTATTTGTTTTAGCTCGTGTCTTTTACTCTGATTTTGTTGAGTACGTTAATTAGTGAGTGAATCCAGAATTTATTTACTTTTTTTCAAACGAATCATTAAAATGTCACGTGATTAATGATTGTCATTTAATTGAGCAAAATTGAAAATCCTATCGTTAGCTTATGTATAGACAATCAAACTGGATCTATGTGAAATAATTTCATGTGATTAGGGAAGACGTTAGGTCATACAAAAGACACGTTAATTTCTTTTTGTGGTAATCTATGCTTATAAGTAAAGATATATAAAAGGAAGATAAAAAAATTACTTGCTTATTCGCATATGTGTCCATCATATGATATGCTACCATCATTACATATCCCTTAATTATATATTTGTGAGTCTAGGAGGAAAATGTTGTGTTAAGATGTTCAAAAATAAGTTGGATTATGGAGGTTGGCGAGTCTTCAAGAAACAATGTTCATGGCCATCATTCGTCGTCATCTCGATATGTTGCTTGGCACGTGAGTGGTCAGTCTCGATGGTGTTATACATGTGCACGGTACACCTACTTCTTAGTCAATTCATGTAAATTTTCATTAATCAAAACGCTGTCACGTAACATAAAACTACTATAAGAAAGCTCTGCTTATTTAAGGCTAAGAAGATGAGCTCATGCTTCTCGTCACCTTCCAATATAAGCATTTCAATGTGACCATTCGATAAAAAGCACAAAGCCATGGTTGATAGCTCAGAATAGGTAAAATAAGAAACCAAGAAAACCTCTAGACGTAGGGGTGGGGGGTATGGTGACATGGGCCAAGCCCTCACTTCCACTAACATATTCCAGGCATATAAACAATTGCAAAGTGAGATTTCTAATCAAATGATCACACAACACACTCAACTCACTCCTGTTCTGGAATTCAATTATTCCTTCATTTCTTTACTACTAAAGTAAAAAATGCCAGCTCTATGCACAAAACAGATGCAGAAACAAAAGCTCCTTTATCAACTAAATTTAGCTACAGACAACAAATTCCTTCTAAACTAACACCAACACTTTCTCTCTTTTTAATACCTCTACTCATCATTCCTAAACAATCTTTAATAATAATTCTTCAATTATTACAGTACTGTTTTGTTATTATTTAATTTTCATTTCCTAATTTTGTATAGGGTTTGATAATATCTTCTTGTTGGCTTGATCTTGTGCTTCTTTATCTGAAAGTCCCTCCAAATGTAGGATTCCAAAAATCAACTGTTGTTTCGTGCGTGACGGGGAAAGTGCTAGAAATTGGTAATAAACATAGTCCTCGACTTTTAAGATCTTGCGCCTGCCCTTGATCTGGATCACTGGATTTAGAGTTCTGCATAATATATAAGAAAAATTAGTTTAATTTACTGGTAGCAAAGATCAAATGAAATTGAATACCTGCTGGTGCTGTAAGGGAGCTCCACTTTTGAAATATGGGGTACTTAACACCTGATAATGTACACAGAAACATATTTAGAACAATAAATTAAGTACTTATTATACAGATTAATTTGGTTAAGTAGTTGTATGATATATATACTTACATTGACTTGATCATGGAGATGCTTTATATATTCGGTAGCTTCAGAAAGCACGGATGCCGTATCAGTCTGAGAGATAAATTTATTTTTAATCGACAAGAAAAATTGTCTTAATTTAGACAGAAACTTATCTTTGGGATTAAGTAAAGAAATTTTTTTCTAAGTTACCTTTCCAAAAGGCGAGACTAATTGTTGAAGTGCGGTGACTCTGTCCCCCATCTTCTCTTTCCTTACCTAATCAAGAACACAACAAGTCTACATGTTCTTATTTGTTGTTATGAATGAAAAGAAAAGGTGAAATTTAAAACAATATTTGTTTAAAAACTTAAACATGCATACCTTAAAAGATGGGGTTTCGTTCCGAGGTCTTTTACTTGATGTTTCGGTCGTGTTTTTCTTTGTTATCATACCGACATCTCGAGTTTCCATTGTGATCTTTGGAAAAAATAGACAAAAGTTTTTACATTTAAAGAAAAATAAAAGGGAAAGCCTAGATTAGCAGCCTATGCAGGCATATATTTGGACACCCTATTAATTACCTTTGGTTTTTCGTCAAAGGGCGGTGTTTGAAGTTGCGGTTGTAAGGACGGGAAGAAGCTCGGTCGAACGTCATTCATAGCAGCCGCAGATGCATTCCAGAAAGGAGTGTTGTTGGTGAAGTGTAGGTGGCCTGAGGGTGGCTGTTTTAGGGCGGATGCTCTCGAAAAAGGCAGATTTTTAGACCACGAAGGAAACAACTCGCCCGTGCTGGCCCCATAGCTAGTTGGATAAGGTCCCAGATAATTCATTGCCGGATTTTCATACGTGGATTGATTATCGGATAATAACAGGCCATATGCAGCAGAATCCATCTGAAAACTAGTCGTTAAGCCCTGAGATATTGTTCCCCCAGCGTCGCTAGAGCTCACTTGAGAACAGTATTCTGGCTGGTGTAAAGAAAAACCCCGGTTAATTTGCTTAAAATCATTCATAATTGAAGAATCCTCAGCACTGCAAGAATATATTTTCTGCCCGGTCCACTGGTCTTGAGAAGATGCTCCCCCAGCTTCTTGTTGAAAATTCGTATCTTCTTGAAGCATAGCCTTTTCATTTCTACTGTCCAAATTAACCCAAAAAAATAATCTAAGTACCAATTCTAAATTTTCATGCAAGAGAAAAGGCACCAAGAAAAATTCATTATACTTACAGTAAAGAGTGATTCCAGTCCGTTCCTTGAGAAGAAAGGCCTAATCCCATCATTTGTAGATTGGGATCCCGCTCTTGCAACTTGTTTGAAAATGGAAAAACTGATGAAGAATCCATGGAAGACCTTGGCTTGATCTCGGACATTTCTGTCGGCCATTCAAAGGTCGATTTCTTCTTGTTATTTAACGTTGTAGAAGTCGAAGATTGTGTTGATGAAGTAGTGTCAAATCTGTTTCTAGATGTATCCCACCAGCTACCTGTACTGCCTAATTGAAATTCGTCCGCCATGGCTGCTGCTGCTAAAAAGCTCAAATCTTTCCTCTTTCAATTACTTGATTATTTTCTCTCTTTTTGAGTCAGATGCTTATACTTCAAGCCTCTATCACTTTTTTAATTTTCTCTCTAGCTTTGATGTTCTTGGCTTGAATTTATAAAAAGGAAATTAAACAGATTCGCAGCATCTGGTATTTATACTATCAAGTAAATGAATAAACGGCTCAAAATTGGTTGACTTGCTAAGACTGATTATTAGACAAATTAAAAGAAAGGTACATTTTATTTTGGCAATTTTTGGATGGTTGATATTAGAACTAGACGAAATGGTTCAATCTTTACCGTTATCTATTTATAAAAGTTATGCTTATTAATGTGTTTAAATTTTTAGATAATGAGAGTAATATATTATCCCTGAATCTAAATAGTTTTAATCCCGTCGTCCCTTGTACAATTTATAGATCAAACAAACATAAAACAAGAAGTTGTTTAATTTTGTTCATTTTCTTTCTTTTCTTAATCTAACTATTTAAGTATATTAATAGTAATTAATTCGACTTTTGAGCTCATATAATTGAGAGAGAGAGAAAAAAAAAGGTACACGTCATATCCACGAAAACTAGCATGTATCCATAATCTAAGATACAAAATTGTTTAGTGCAAATTAAATTGAAGCTTTAAGGATTCAATTATTTTGAGCAAATCATTTGTTACTAGGAATGGTGGTTTACTTTTGTTACATATTTGAAGTCTCTATTGTTTATCGCAAGAAAATAATTGAAAATGTGATGGTATAATTTTCACAACGAAAGGTATTATTATCATATTTGGTGAACTTTTTCATTCTCGTTCCGCAACAATAAAGTAAATTTTATGTCCACTAAATTTAAAACATTATTTATATTCTTTTTCGTCAAACTATAATAGAATGTTTAATACAAATAGATCATTAATAATAATATTAATTTAGTCCATAATATGTTCTATTATGATGAAACATGTGTTCATGTCTACCTATGTATCATTTTAAAATATACAAATGTGAACATAATTTCCACAACAAATGGTAACTTTTGCTAAAGTTTGTGAACCTTCTTATTAAACAACCAAAAATAATTCTTAATCTCAATAGTTTTGACATTGAATATGTGAATATTTCTTCCTCTAGAGGGTTGATATCTGATAGATACATGAATTTGACTAGAAAATCATGCTTGTCTGTTGGAATGAAGTGGATTATCAGACCGAGGATTGCCACTATTCTCCTCACTTTCATTTCCCTAATTTAAACCTCAAGTCATCAAAGTATTTCTAACTCAATCTAGCCCAATCAAAATCGAATCAAGTATTAGATGAATTAGACGATAACCTAAGGTCCCAGGGTTTTTTGATCACATTGAATAAATATAAAAAATATCACCAACATATAAGGAGTCTTGAATTTCATTTCAAAATATTTGTTAAGAGTGTTTTAAATATTTGTTAAAGAGTAATAGTTCAAACCCTTATATGTTGATTATATATATATATATATATATATATTTTTCAATGTGGGATTTATATCTTAACATGACCCTCGCAAAATACTGGTTCATTTATGCAAATCAATCTCGGAATCCATGCTTTCATTTGAATCTTAATCAGATCAAATTATTCATTTGAATTTAATGGGCATCAAGACTTGTTATTCCTTTTTAAAATAACAATCTTGTTAAAAAGAGTAATTCAAACTCTTATATACTTATCTATATTTCGCTAATTAATAGATGTGAGATTAATCTCTTAACAAGTCTCGCAAATCAAGCCTTGATATGTTGGTTTATATTTTAATATTTAATCAATATAAGATATATTACTTAACTTGCATCGCATGATGGTGGATCGTTTGAGCACATCAATTTTATAGTCCATATGCACATTTGAGTATTAGTCATATCGAATGTTCGTTGAAACTTAATAAACTTTATTAACATATTGAGTCTTGGATTTAATCTTAAAATGTCAACATTCTTAAGTGGAATTGTCTGAACACTTATATATTAATTATAGTTTTGATATTTATTCCATGTAGTATTTATCCTTGAACAACATGAACCTAAAGCTTTCCTCCTTGTAACTAATATTTGCTATCTTTATTAACCCCCGTGTTTCCTTCTCTCCATATATAAGAAATTTAGTTATACCGATATACTTAGACAAATAGGATAACTTAAAAGTAAATTTAACTTATTTAAAAGCACGCCATAACCGTACGTTTACATTTTGCTAAGATTTAAAAGTCTAATTAGAAGCAAAGTTAGCTGAAAGTATTTATCTCTTTAACTTGGCTTAGTATAATCCAAATGGTCAATTCTTTTCCACCAAAAAATATAGTAATATAAAAATGATGACCTGTGGAAAAGGTTAACTGAGTGGAAGGTGGAGGCGGCAGGCGGTGATTGTGAGCAAGATGGAAGAGACTCAATCGGTGGCGTCACCTGCGTTTTGACCCATGTTTTTCTGATTTTGAGGAATACTAAAGTCAACGAGAATGGTCCACACGGTAAGCACGCGTGTGGGTGCAGGGTCCCAGATTAACCTATGAGTCAGAGCCCGAGAGCTACCGTCCGTGGCTCAAATTTTCCTCCACTTTTATCATTTCAATTTAAAAATTAAACTACCAGTGCACTTACGTAAAGTTTGACATTTCAAAACGTGTCATTGATTGTTTAAATTATTGTTAACATTACTATAAAATAAATTATCATATCACAACAGTGTCAAATTTAATGTACATATAGTAACATTATCTATTTAATTTTTATCTTCTACTTCTATTTTTAGGAGTTCTTGAATTTAAAAGATCGAATAATCACGAGATATTCATTCATAACATGTTTTCTTTATGAATAAGTAGAGCGATTGTGCTACACGTATATGACAACTTACAAATAACAATAAATGATGTGGTGAGATTTCAGTAGATCAAAATCTCATCAATCAAATAAAAAAAACTCCCAACTTTCTTTTTAACCCTTCGTCCATCTGTAAAAAACTACGTAAAATAGATATACATCAAGCATATTTCTAAGTAGAAATATTACAGTTTATATCATAGAAAATATTACTTGAATTTATGCATCAAATATATCAGTTTACGTGCAAATTGTACAAATCAAGGTTATTATTATCAATGCATTGAAATCTTCTTCTTCTTTCACTTGGAAAAATATGTGCAAAACAAGCTCTTAGTATAAATTCTAAATTTAGATGAAAGATTCACATCTCTTACAAACTAAGAACATAGTTCCTACTAATTGGTGCATAAGTAATTCATTTACATCATTCCCAAGATAGCATTTCTTATACCTCGGTGGTACACATCATGTAAATATATCGTAAATCTTTACTAAATGTGACATTGAAGCTATACATTTTTTGCCACATATTTTCATTCTAGTAAGTTTATAAACGAATATATAATTAGGTACTCAAAGATGAGTGTTCAGAGTCAACCAACTTATAAGTTGATTTATGAGAGAGGGTCAAAATATTTTTATTTATTATGGTTTGGAAAAAACTACACAGAGTTCTTTAAGTGGTGTCTACTCAATTAAGAAAAGATTTTTATTAATGTCTGTCAAGTAATGTCGCAATAACTTAACATTAACATATAAGAATATTGTCCTTTCTTTTTCTTTTAATATAATTCTTTGCAACATATAATCCTATAAGTTAGATTATCGATTAATTCGTGTGATGTGATTGAATCTTAGAAAATATACCAAGTGGAACAAATATCTATCTATAAATGCAATGATTTTGGAGCTTGACTTTTGTGAAGTCAATTTCTGGTTTAATGGTCTACATGGGTTTATTTGTTTTGATTTTAACAAAAGTCAAGAAAACTTTTGACATTTTACCTTGCTATTTTTCATTTTATTTTTATTTTATTAAAATTTTTAAAGTCAGCTAGCTTCTTACGTTTTTCACGTTTTGTTTTTGTGATTAATTAATCTTAAGTGGTATACTCAATCAGGCTTAAGCTAATACTGCTTAAATTAACCTGTATTTTATTTATTTATTTATTTATTTTTTTTCACATCCGCCCTCGAAATTTGGCTTCTTTAACAATCGGTCAACAAAATTCCACTGCTCATTGGAATATAGGATTCGAGCGCCGTGACCTTGATTAATAAATGAAATTATATTCTCAATAAATTTATGACCTTTTCTGATTATTTTATTCATTTCATCGTTATATTATTTAAAAGATTCAATCCAACTTAATTTTCACAACTGAACCAAAAAAAAAAGATACTATTACGATTTTACCAAAATTTTCCCAAATAATTTGTTGAAAATTTTTCAAGGAGACAATTCAAATAAGTTAGCTCTTATGCTTAGCTTGTGATCCATTGTCATTAGCTTAATTATGTTTCATCTTTGCTTGCTTAGTTAAATACGGGTCTATATCTGTTAATACTTTACCATGTGTGCTAGAAATATTATGTCACAATGTAATCAAACTTGAACAAAGAAAAATCATTTCATAAATAATATTTCAAAAAATAATAATTTAATCAGCTAAAAAAATAAGATAAACAAATTACAACCTATGATGTCCTAAACTTCATCACGAGCCTCATAAACATCTTATTTAATCATATGACTCGTATATATATGTGCTTTAAAACTATCCATAGATAACGTGGTTTAAAACAAGCAATAAATATATTTTTTTGAATTTTTGTATTTAAAGTTTTTTACTTATTTAAAAATAGGAAAAAGTCATGAGTACAGAAAAATTATGACAGAATTCATACCGACGTTAACGTTGCAACCCATGATTGGCTTTTTCTTCCTCTCTCCATCGTCCAACGATTTCACGCTATGTATTGTCTATCAAAATGTCATGTACTTAAAACATGATTGTTAAAAATATGAGGATCTCTTACGTCCTTTTAATTTATTGTTAAAAATATAGAAGGTTAGTTATAAGAATGTGACGGAAAAAATGCAATTGTAAGTGCATAAATATGCAAAAGTTAAGGACGTTCATTACAATTAAAATGTGGTACATTTAGCAAAACCTATTATATGAATATAATTAGAGAGAATAATACAACACACATTTTTCAATTTTCAATTTGCACCCCCACCCCCACCCCCACCCCCACCCCCACCCTTACCCTTAACTTTAATTCATTTCTACCCAAATAAAAGGTCACAGAAACTTCTACAGTGCTACTTCATTCCTTTTTTCTCCGACATGGTCACCTTCTTCTTCGGTATCTTCCTCACATCTCTAGTATTGCAGCGCACGACATCACACGAAGTAGTGCGTTGTCAGTGGCGATGGATGTCACTGCTTCCTAGTACAGTGGTGTGTTGTGGATCTGTGTGTAATAGGTTGTGGTGCGGTGAAGCAATCATGTGTCTGTGGTGGTGGGTTGTGGATCTGAGGTGATGACATGTTTTGGGTGATATCGATGATGGAGGAGTGGGGGAGATAAAGGGTAATTTATAACCATTTAATGGGGTAATCATGATCAGTTAATTTGATAATTTGTGACTGAGAAATAAGTTGTTATCAGTTAATTTAATAAATTGTGATCGATGAAAAGTCGTAACCAATTAATTTTGTGCCTATGACATTTGCGATTGTGACTAATACATAATTGTATGTTATAATAAATACCACTTGATTTTTTAGAGAATTCACAAATTTGTTAAGTTTGAAGGTGTATATTTGAGGGTCGATAATTACGTATTTTTCCCATATAATTACCCTTCCCAATAACCAAATCCAACACAGAGTTCGTTGAAAATTGTCTCAAATGACCCAACATGATCTGACCCAATTCGTCTCGAATTGGTCCGTGTTGGGTCCATATGAAACAGCCCAGCCCAGTACCCTTTGACGCCTAAATGGAGAAAATGATTCCGTATATATAGCCAAAGGATGACATCATATTTTACATATTAAACATATTCTTTTTCTACTTGTTTATTATTTTTCTGGAACATAAATCGAGAAAGAGAAAAAAAATGTGAGGATTTCTTTCTACAAAGTTTCTTGGAATCATAATGATGACGTGAAGAAAGAAAGTTAGATGGGCCTAGATTCTCTTTCAATATTTTTATGATTATGTTTGCTATGTGGGCTCATATCAAACAAAGTCTTTGGGCTTGGCCTTGAGAATAAATAAAGTAGAAATTACACATAACCCTAATTTTTAACTTATCTACTTCCTCTGTCCCAATTATATATGCTTGTTTCGTTTTTCGCACGGATTAAGAAAGCTTTTTTAATGTCATTGAAAAATTAA
>CAIGRP010029906.1:0-19037 GCA_903798385.1 Fraxinus cuspidata
CTCCTCACTTCTAACCGATGTGAGACTTTGGTCGTATACCCAACAAGGTTGATGGAGAATTTAAGATTCAATATGCACTTAAACCTGGTTTACATTGGATTAACCGTAAGTGCATTAAAAGATTATGTTCTATTAGAAATATCGAGAGCAATAATGAATGAAAGAAAATTAGAAATATATGTTGGATTTTGTTTAAAGATTGAAAAATTTGGTCAAGTATAAACTTCAAAAGTAACTTGGTGTGGACTTTGGTCAAATATTTGGATATGATCCGATAGACAAATTATAAAGATAAATAGACTTTGGTTCTATTCGTCGAGTAGATCGTTGTAGTATATTTGAAATTTCAAAATTAATTTCGAATAAATGAGAAATTACGATCTAAAGTTGGAAAAAAATAGGCAAAATCAGTGCCCAGCTAATGGCAAAGCTATCGCTCAAGCGATAGGCTAGCAATAGTCGGGCAGAAAGTTTCTGTTGAAAAAGAGTTACTGGCGCTCGAGTAAGAGGCCAACGACAGCAAGGAATGCATCCTTCATGAAGGCTGTTGAGTTTTGAAACGTGTTTCTTCACTCACAATCTCTCATCTTTTATAAATAGGATCATTTGGACGTCCATTATACATCCAATATCATTTTGCATTGAGACTCGCACCAAAATCTCTTGCAAAATCTATCAAAAAATCATTCCAAAAGTTATTTTCTGGCAGAGAGAAGAAAAAATTGTTCAAGTCCGTTTTGTGGTTTGAAGTGCTTCTACTACAAGTTGTATTCGTTGTATTTTGGAAGACAAGTGTTGTAACATGTTAGCATCGTTATGAGGCAATTTTGTCTTAAAGAGAAAGTGTTTTATCATTTGCCTCGAATTTTTCTTTCGTCTTTCACTCTCCTTCATTTCTTTTCATTTTTCTATTTCATATTAAGTTTAATTACGCTCCTACGAATTAAACTTTGCTATTTACTTTGTCAATTACAAACAACAATTTCAATACAAAAATCACCAACAATAAATACACATAAAACACAAATATTTATACTGATCCCATTAACGTGGGAGCTACGTCCACTTGTCAACATACATTTTTTCACTTATGAAGAAGTTTAAAACATGTTTTCTATCATGTCTCTTTCTTTATCACCTACAAAGAAATAGCTCCCTTAAAATTCCTTTGTATACCATAAGAAATTAGGCAACCTAGAGTATATCCCTATAAACTAGGTTGATTTGTAGTAGAGAATCGAGATGATAAGTGAACAGCACAGTCTAACAAATGTACCACTTTAAAAATGAGATTTCATGAAGTTCATGGTTAAGTCACAAGCCACCGACTACTTTTCATTTGATTTGGAGATTTTGAGTCATTGAACATGTAAAAAACTCATCATTTGATGTCGAAATTTTAGTGTAATGTCTCAATTCAAGAGGACTTATTTACATTGTGAAGTGATGATTATTAGTCATTACATTGAAAACTGTCATCACGCCTTATGAATCAAGTAAACAGATTTGCTTTTTTTCTCTTTAGGGGTCTCATCAACAACTTTAGTTACACACTTTTTTTTCGTTTAAATTTAATGTCGTTATTTTTACTCAACTTTCAGTTATTGGGTCATTCGTCTTATTTTGTTTTAACTTAGTCAACGAATTTACGATAATATTTCTTTAACGTCACTAACATCACATTTGTCACTAATTCTCATTGTTCGGACGGACTAGGTGTTGATATTTTCAGATCTTAGGTCAAGAGTTCAAGTATTGATACCTCTCTCCCTCTACTCCTACTAAAAAAGAGAAATATTGATTAGGAGGATCATATTTTTGTATATGGTTGCTAGTTAAAGGAGCGGAGAGGACGTCCTAGTAGGCTCGGAACCAAAGTTGAAAAACAATCATGTTATAGTGTCAGATAAGTTGACAGAAAGATTGACATAATGCCACACGACATTCTATCATTGGACTGTTTAAAACACAGTCAGTTTTTTTCATCCAATCATCTGCTATCACCTACAATTCTGTTACTACATCTGTCAAAATCCTTTTGAAAAAGTGACACAATCCATTGAAAAACTATCATGCTATAGTGTCAGATAGGTTGACAGAAAAATTGATATAATATCACATGACATTCTATCATTGGATTATTTAAAATACAATCAATTTTTTCATCCAATCATATACTGTTGCCTACAATTATGTCACTATATATGTCAAAATCCTTCGGCAAAGTAGCACAATTCATTGAAAAACATGTACTCTTAATAAAATAATTTTGCACGTGAATCCATAGTTTTTTCCTATTTTTTAATTACATATTCTATATAAAAAAATTATTTTTCACAAAATTTATTCTAAAAAAATTTACATCATGCTCTTAAACAAATAAAAACTTAAATGTGGTGACCAATAGACTAAACTTCTATAAGTGCTAGTTACCTTTAAAATTAACAAAAGAAACTTGCAGCAAAGGTAAGGAAAATATTTTTGATTGTGAAATATGAGTCTATAAATAAATTGAATGCAAACACAAATTATAATATCAATTAGAGTGTTGAAGGAAAGTATAGTTTCATGGTCCCACTCATTAGATCATATATACTTGCATATATTGCTATTTGCTAGCAAAATCCTACTTCTTGCAAACTTGTAATTCTAAGCTGCTATCCCGTGATTCATCGTTAAGACTCACTTCAAAGATAATCTAATTCAGTTGTACACTTATCTCCTTGACTATGAATTAACTTAATATTCATGTTATTTGAAAGATTTACTATGATGCCATTTTTGCATAAGAGTTGCAAGGAAAAAATTGCATGTTCATTTTCTTCGTTATAGTGAGGATTTACATCGATTAGTGAATGTAGCTTTTACATCAAAGGTGAATCACTATAATTATTATACGTCTACTTTTCTTGTTTTTTGATTATTATTATTGCTCTTGAAAGTAGTGATTAAGATTAAAGTCAATAAATAATTTTTGGACGATATTCTCAAATTGGGAAAAACATGGTTTTTATCTCATTTTCTTCTTGAATTATGAATTATTGACTCAATATACTTGAAACATTAGGTGAAGTTGAAAGATAGGACTAGAGTTGATTTCAAATACATAGACTTGTTATGGACTAAATTGTAATCTCTAATTTTCAAAGTAATAATAAACTAAATAAAAATATATATATATATATACATAAACAGTGTTTCATTTAGCCACCCAAATTGGATGCAAGAAGACAAAACAGACCCCACCTAACCAATTCATTCAAAATGATAATATGCTCCATCCACCAAAAATAAAGAGTGGGAGAATTTCTAGATGGAGTCCCCAATTTATTGAAATTGTAGGAAGAAGGCCCCAAACCTAATACTTTAGCAGCCTTAGTTTCGTAATATGTAGATCTCCTCCAGTTGACGATTCTATCCTTGTATTTGAAAATTCATTTTTTTTTTTGTTGTTAAAATACAACTTTAACGTTCTGCTTGTTTAAAAAAAAAAAGAGTGAAAAGAATAATAACATAAAAGATAGGCATTTTTCAATTTCTAATTTATTTTATTTTTTACTTTAAATTAGTATAAGGATAAACTCCTCTTCTAGTAAAAAAAAAAAGGATTTTTAATCAAAGATAAAGGTAAAATTGTTTATTAAAAGAAAAAAATAAAATAAAAGATAAGAATTTTTGAATATTGAATTTAATTAATTTTTGAATTTAAATTAATATAAAGATAAACTCCTCTTCTAATAGAAAATCGAGTTTTAATCAAAGATATAGGTAAAATTGTTTGTTTAGGACTTGAATGCTACAAAAGTAAAGTGTGGAGACTGTAACTACTAAAATAATAGGTTAAGTACCTACTACGATATTTTCAACACGTTATGGATCCCAACTATAATTTTTCATAAAGAATAAGGTGCATTGCATAGGGGAATATATACCACACTATTATTCCTCCACTTTTTTTTTTCCCACCAATTAAGCTCACTTTTCCATAGTGTTAATATAAAAATTAAATATAAAATGTTGAATAAGAGAAAATAAAAACTAGAGTTTCATCCACTTGTCTTTCTTGATTTTTATTATGAACGTGTGATCGGTTAAACTCTCACGTAAAAATCTTCTTAACTTACAACATTTTTGTTTCTTTTTATTTGTCTACTTAACGAATCTTATACAATGTCGTTGAATTTGTCGAGCCATAAAATTACAATTGCTCATGATATGTCTAATCCCTTTTTAGGCAAGTGTCCTCCTTTGTTCTTATTGTGCATTGTGTTTGCTTATAGAAAGATGCTACGTGTACACTAAAATTTTACAATTTGGTGTACAAATAATCAAATTCTTGCTTATAATCACATAATTTTAAGTACATATATATTGGTCCTATAAAAAAATTATATTTTAAAAATACTAAAATAATTTGTCCACGATTCTCACTTTTTTTATTCAAGAATTCCATTATCACTTGACAAGTCAAGAACATCCCCACCCCACCCACTCTCGCACAGATTCCTTCAGAAGCATTACTCTTCAAATTCACAAAATGCCATTCTTGAAATTTGTTAGTTTTCACGCACAATTCATTCTCCATTATCTCTTTCTCTCTCAACAACTCAAATAAAACTTGATATTTCTCTCAAGACTGCACCACCATGGCTGCGGTGGTTGCAGACACCTCAGCAATGGCAGAACACACTAAATATAGAAAGCTCAGAAGCCAAAACCATCTCCCCTCCTCCACCACCGCCGCCGCCAAGAAAAAGATCTTCACGGCAGAAACATTCAGAGGACTTGGCTGCACTGCCTCCTCAAAGGTCTCAGTTCCTGCAGTGATAAGAACCTCAGCTAATTGGAATGCTAACAAGGTGAAAAGGATAAAGGTGAAGAACAAGAAAATCAACAACAATAATAACAACAAATTACATACTAATAGTTATCCTGCTGTTATTGCTACGAATAACATAAAAAATAACAATAGCTCAACATCTTTATCATCAAATTGTGAGGGTGTACCTGATGTATCGTGTGGTCCTGGGATTGGGCCCAACGGGGTTGCTGCGTCTGGGAATTGTGTTGTTTCAAAAAGGCCTGCAGTTTCTTCCAGAAGCAAAGCTGATGGGGTTGATAGAATAATTAATAGTCAGAGGGAGGTAATTTTATATTTACTCTATAATCATATCATTTCGAATATGATCTGTTTCTTGATTTTGAATTTCTAGCTTTTTTATTTTGTTTTGTGCGGATCAAGTTCAGAGAATGTTGTGTATTACTGTCTTAATTTGCTGAACCGAGATTTTAGAATGAATTCGACTTATCAGTTTTCTAAATTTGATCCGCCATGGTTTTGTTGAATATAATTTAAATGAATATATTATGCCACTCTCTAATAACCAGAGCTTTTATACGGGGTGGTTGAAGATAGTATCAAAGCGGCAAAGGTCTTGGTTCAAGTCTGGCTGCCACCCCTTTACAAAATTGTGCACGTACCAAGCTTTAAATGAAAAATGAATTTGTTGTTCATATGAGATGGACATGTTGAATAAATTTGTGAGGACGGTCCTTCTTAGACTTCCCTCAATTATTTCTTGGAGTTTCTGTTTGCTGAATATTTTTCTGTTTTCAAGTGATCTTTTACAGATTACATGCTTCATAAAGTTAAGATTGCACCCCACTTTGATACTTTTCAGTCAAACTATATGGTTAGTAATTTTATGCATACACTAACCTGGATTTATTTGTTCATTTTCAGCATTCTTCATATAATATGAGGAGAATGGTGACCTCTGAAGATATCCCTTTCCATGATCCTGGCATTGCCATGGGAATGACAAGCTCTAGGGCAGGCATTTCCGGATCTAGATATCATCGCCATCTCAGACATGGTTTCCGTGATGAACTTGCAGAGGTTCGTTTAATCTTAGGTCCACAAGGAGCTTTGTCCTATTTATTGAATTTAAGGGCATTTTGATTTTAGATTTTCTTTTCATATTATTGAGTGAATTGAATTTCACGAAATCTTGCTATGAGTAAAGATTAAATTTATCCCTTCACCAATAATACGTGTTAGCCTCACATCACCACTTCTTAAATTGTATTCTAGATAAAGGATTAGAAAGTTATGATATTGTGATGGGAAGCTCTCAGAGGAGTCTTACATTTGACTAGTTATGTTGAAGCTCTTAAATTGCAGGTTTTATCCCATTGTAGTGTGTTTTCTTGTAGTGCAAATTTTGTGTAAAATATACCTACTTACAACAACAAAAAACTAAGCCCATTACGAAAAAAATTGGAGTCAGCTAGATTAATGATTTTCTGCCACTCCGTTGGTTTCATTGCAAAGTTCATATACTGCACTCAAGTTGGTGTAAAATGTAACCCCAACTCTCTCTCCCTCTCCTCTTAACATTCTACAACTTTTGATATTCTTGTAGAGTTTTTCTCGTAGGGTAGTGTACTGAAAAACTATTAGAACTCGCTAGCTTGAGGTCGAGTTTGGTGACTGCTCTGCAGATTTGTCCTAAAACTAGGATGGATGGAAGTGTAGATGATTCATATTTGGATGCTGCTTCTACATTGAACTTTGTGGTTGACTAGGAAGATTTTGAAGCAAGAAGAATTGTTTATCATCTTCAATTAGACGGTCTTAGGTAAGAACCAAGATGGCATTTGGTAAGGTTGATTAACATTTTGATCATGAAAGATTAAACATAAGCAAAATACTTAGCCAACTAAAACTCTCTCTCTTTTTCCCCTTAAACTCGTTTTCAATCACACATTCAAATAATAAAATATTTTTCATGTAAACTAAAATTTTTTCTTAATTTTTAACCTCAAATTCTCAAAAAAAATCACTATTTGAAAAAAAAAAAATTTAAAATATTTTAATGGGTGTCAAATAGGGGCTCAGTAACATTTCAAGAGAATACAAACTCCGAGCATCTTAGGAGACTTTAAATATGAAATACTCTCTATTTTTAAGAGTAAACATTTAAAATCATGCCCTAAAAGACTTTTTAAATTAACATTTTAATATAGAGGGTGGGTTTGACCCTCCAAATTATCTATAATTAAATGCATTCAAAGTGTTTCAACTTTCAATGTAGGAAAATAATAAAATTAACTTTCTAAATTTATAGATGCTCTCCAAATGATAGAATATCTCTTTAAAAATAGAGAGTCTCTTGGAGACACTCTTAGTACCTTTTCAGCTAAAATCAACAGGCTAGATTGGATGGTGTTGAAAGACTTATTTCAAGAACCTCCTGATTTTGACCCACTTGGATTTAAAACTAAGGGGAGGTAAGGGCCCTTTTGATCTTAAGTGAAATAATTGACAAACTCACTAAAGGTTCAATTCTCGTCGAAGAAAATAACTTCAAGGGGTATTAATACTAGCTACGAATTTTAAATTGAAGCTTTTGAGAACCTATGTACAATTTTAGGTGCTTTGTGTGACCACATTAAATATTTCCTTCCAAAGTTTCTTCAATGAAGAAAAATATCCTCCTTTGCTGTTTCTTGGGAGTTAGAAACTAGAATGTCTAGTTGAATGAAATGTTAAATAATTGACAATTTGAAATAAGCCGTTTTGTTCTTCATTTATGGACTTGATTTCTATACTTAACTTCAATCTTCATTTGCCAATCATAACTCGAAATGTTGACAATGCGCAAGAAAACCAATCTGCTCATAGGAGAAATGTCTATCTGTGGGTAATCTTCCTGCATATGTGGCTAATATTGAGCTATTCTACCGTGAACATCTTATTCATTCCCTTGAAAATCGAATTTACAATATAGATTCTTATGATCACCCCCGTGCAGTAATGATTCATCTAGCGTTATGACCTTTACTACAATAATGGTGTGGATTATATTACTTCATAGATTGGATTTGACTTGGCTTCTTATGGTTCCATTACATTTGGTTGTAGATTGTAATGCTCCAAAGTGGTCTGCTGATGGGAGGAAGATCTGAACAACTCGATAAATACAGGGATTGGAGACTTGATGTCGATAACATGTCATATGAGGTATATCAGTAACTCTATGAATGCCTTTGTTTTATCTAGTTTTGCTTTCGCTTCTTTAGGACATTGATTATTCTAGTACATGTTTTGTCCCTGCAGTAATAGACACGATCTTACCAAATATGCTAGTTTTAAATGGCGTTATTTTGGTGAAACAAACAGGAATTACTGGAACTCGGTGACAGAATTGGGCACGTGAGCACTGGACTGAAGGAGGATGAGATATCCTGCTGTTTGAGGAGGAATAAGGTTCCAATGTTGGATAATTTGTCATCAAAATTCCTCACAGAAACAGAAAGGAAATGCAGTATATGTCAGGTCCGTCTTACAAAATTCATCTCAAGAATTTTTCCCATTTCTCTGTTCTTTTTTCTCCTATTTCTTAATCGGACCATGTGTGCCCTCGTCATGATTCACGTCACCATTTTCATCGTATTATTTATAATTTTTTTTTCTCATTTTTTCTTGTCAGGAGGAATACGAGACTGATGATGAAACCGGGAAGCTGAATTGTGGACACTTCTATCACATTCACTGCATAAAGCAGTGGCTTGTGAAGAAAAATATTTGCCCTATATGCAAAAAACCAGCTAAGCCTCAAACCTAAACCATATGATACTTGCATTTCTCATATATCATTCTGATTTATTTTTATATTTATTCTAATGAGGATTTCATCATCCTTTATAGAAAGGTAATTCTTTGATTTTGCATTTTAATATGTAATTTTGCTTAATCAAACCGTACCGTTTCTTGTTTGGCTGCTGAGTTGTGGATCGAAAGTTCTCCAGTTGGGATCATTATAAGCTGATTATAGTTTCAATAATCAAAGATCTTGCTTTGTTATATCTATATGATTACACCTGATTTGAATATCTCTTTCTTTTTCTTCGGTTTGCAGAATATATATTTTCTTTTGTTATGTTATTAAGGTTGGTCTAAGCATTTGTACCAACAGAAAATTGACAGAACACTCACACGTGGTCCCGCGCACTTTTTTTTTTCAAATACACGATGGGGCCCACTCATTGCGAGTATTCTGGTGAATTTCTGTGGGAATTTTTCTGTACATGGTGGAATAATTCTGTGTCTTTAGTGTGAAAATTATACATTGTATGCTGCATTGTTTTGCCTTAGAATAGAGAAGATAAATTTTGTTAATTTTATTCCTCATGAGAATTACTGTGAAGTGAAGATATTTCATACTTATAACCTGAAATATCAATGATTTTTTAATTTTTCTATTTTTTAATTTTTTATTTGGAGAATGTTCATTTTCATCTAATTTTTGTTACAACGAATTGATTGGTTACAGATATAGTGTTGGATTTTTATCTCCCAATCGTATTAGAATAAAGGAAAAATTTGGTCCATTAGTCCTCGACTAATGGACCTTGCACAATTTGGTCCTCAACCCATTTTTCTTGACAGCAAAGTCTCAACCTTTTTAGTTTTGTAGTGTCATTTGATGTAATGAATAAAGATGAAGAAAAGCAAATTGAATTCTTGAACATTTGTATATCAATACATCCTTTCCAAGAGAAACTAGAATTTGACACAAGACATTAGCAGGACAAAAAATGCGAAGAAAATAAATATCGTAATTATGATGCGTATCTGAGAAGTCAAATCCCAGAAATATATGAAGAAAACTTGACTTTCAAACAAATTGAGCTTGGTTCTCATTATATTTTGGGTCGTTTACATTTCAAATGTATAAGAACTAGTATGAAAGTTACATGATATGGGGTTAAAGACAGAAGTCAAATCCCATAAACAAATGAAGAAAACTTCTCTAAGAGTACAACAACAACAAACAGAGATTTGTTCTCATTAAATTTTGAGTCATTTTTGTTTCAAATGTGTAAATACAAGTGTAATATGATATGAGGGTAGAAGCATGGAACCGTATGCACGTAGGGTACACTTGATCATGACATAGGTATAAGTTCAAGCCTGATCGTGATGAGATAGAAATTCAACCACGCACGGGTACACATGATGTGAAGCCTGCTATCAGATGAACAACAAAATTTTAACAAAGGTCTAAGTTCAGTTCAATTGAAACAAAATGAAATTCAATGGCCAATGGATAACCAACATGAAATATTTAAGATCAAAACATACCAAACGACCTCCTACTATATCATAGTGAGCGTAGTTTGGACCTCTTGGTTCTCCAAAAACTTTGAATGAAGCCAAATGCTTGGGAATCATCTTGACTGTATCTACTCCATTTTGTCCACCCAAAAAAAAAGGCAAATAAATAAAACAGTGCAACAAAAATGAACCATGTATGGTTGAAATGGCACTTTACCATATACAGCTTCAGGAGGACAAATGAGGTCTTGATCTCCAGCAAGTGCCAAAACAGGAATGTTGCTTTTCTTCAGATGTTCCTTGTAAAAGAAAGTCCCATTCCTGTTACATAGTCCACCCTTTTGGAATGCTGTTGAAAGCTGCAAGAGAAGTTTTACTGGTATTGTACCTGTATGTATATATACAAATACTATGAATCAAAATATCTTCTTAGCTTAAAAAGTCGACGAAAGCAAGAATCAATTTGCGATATAAAGTACACTAATATAATTCATTCTATAAAGAGGCTGACTGTTTGTTCAAAAGCACAGATCCAAATTCTAACTGTAATATTTAGAGGTAGGTATATCACGGGTCGGCGTAATTACACTTTGAATTAGGCCTGTAAGACTTCAATGGGTTATCTATGCCTTTCTTCTTGAAAAAGAAACTATAATTTCCATTTATTAATGAATATATATGTCTTAACGAGGATGGAGTGCAGAACAGATGATGTTCTACGTTAAAAAAAATCTTCTTGCATTCATTTTGAACTTACCAAGTTATATCAGTAAAAGAACACAGCTTATATTAGCACACCTTGATGTGTTACCATGTATTGGTGAATAAATCCCATACTTACAGAAGTTGTTCAACATAAGCTTCTCAAGTAATTCGGGATGCATCATATTCTGGGCAGAAACTTGAGACTTCAACCACGAGAAAAAATAAGGAGGGCGAGACGCAACAGGGTGTAAAGCTGCCGATAATGCTCCCAATGGAATAACAGGAACATTCAGTGCTTGTGCTGGATCTACCTGTTTTTCCCAGAATAAATTATGATGATCTCATCATTATTTATTAACAGGTAAATAGAGTTGCACGAGACAATAAAAGTATCTTATTTCACTTACAAGAGGTAATAAAAACTTTAATGATGATCTCGAAGTAGTGTAGTCGAGTGAAGCTCCCAATGTGACCACTGATGCCAACCCACAGTTCTTTCCTTTGTGGCCTAAATTAAAAGAGTCAATATTAACGCGGTACAGATACATAAACAAATGTGGACATAGTTTCAGGGTTGAAAGTTGAAAGCCTAACCATGGCTGAATTTTCCGTCCATACCTTAAGTTTATTCAGTAATACAATTTTCATACATGTGATGCAAAACTTACAGACAGAGAACACACAAAGGAAGTCGATGTTCAAAATTGTAGAAATCAGATAAGAACATGTGAATGATTAAGAGCCGATAGGTGAGAAATGCATAATATATTAACAAGGGATAATCAATGCAAGTACACTTCACAAAAATATCTGAACTACAACTATTTCTTCGATTTTCGCTTTCAAATGATTAATTTAGACTTAGCAAAGCAAAAAACGTTTGTAGGATATTTGAAACCCAAAAACACCGAAGATGAAACTTAAGAGCCAGTATTTGAATACCTCCTTTTTTACGAGTGGATCAAAAATAAAAAATAAGCTCCAACGAAACAAAATTGCTATCACTAGGTGGGTGAACTAATGTAGCAACTTCTTGTCCAAGTGTCGATATTAATTTTTTTTTTTCTTTTGAAAGTAAGATCATAAAAATTTAGGTTAAAGAACAGATGGGATGCCATATATGCAATAAGTACTTGTTGGCTTTCTGCATTTATACGGGACTATGCTGTGTTCAACTTAGAACACATATTAGGCAATGTTAGGTCCTATGGCAGTATTGTGCTAGAACTAATATCAAGAGCTGAAGAGTACAAAACAGCTGCATCAGCAAAGATGCACAGATATAACATCAGAGTGCGACTTGGATAATGAAAAGCCAACATGCCTTGAGACATATTTGCTAATATGTTGATGGTTTTACCGTATAAGTTTAACAACATGATTACTGCTATGAATGAAACTTGAGCAAGAGCTTCTCTAGATGTGATTGCAAGACAAAAAGATTTGCCTGTGAATTCAAGTTCTTAATATGTCATAAAATTATGGATGAGTCTTCCACTAATATTTTTGCTGCAGTGTTTGAAAAAGTCAGGTCCTGATTTACAATCAAAATAAATGGGGGGCGAAGATAAATAGAAACATTTGTTGCTAATATCAACATTTAATTATTAGTTTATCCAAGTTTTTATTTGTTTTCCTCTCCGGTGCTCAAGTCTACCTTGAATTGATATCTTCAGGCATACACCTAAATGAAGGGGTTTTCAAAGGCATTCATTCGCATCCTTGAAGGCAATGTCATCACTAAGGTGTATGCCTCATTGGACAAGCGGCTTTCCCCCTGCTTCAAGGGGCCTCAAAATTCATTTTAGAACATCGCAAGACACTGAGAAAGAACATCAGTAAGGCTCGTGTAAGAAAAGTAAAGGGTGCAGAAAAAATCAAGATAAAAACATACCATTTTGTGATAGAATTGCATATAGCAGGATTCCTCCCATGGAGTGGCCGATAGCAAGCAACTTACCATCATCTGGTCGGCATTGGGTCCTTATGTATTCCATCTACATTGAGAGGCTAAGTATGTATCATGATTTTATACGTGAATATATTGACGGGTGTAATTTACAGTTGCTGACTGCTGATGAGTTGAAAATCATCTATTGTCTAAAGTTTGGGTTATTCTCAAATGTGAAAAAATTGAGTGTACAGATGTCACCTCACCGCCACAGGCACATCCTCTTCTAGATAGTGATCAAAGTCCCAGCTATACTTCAAAACAAGATCAATCTGTTTCTGAAAATCATCTATGCTCGTTGAAAAGTGCTCTTGCAACCCAACAAAATGTGATGCAATGAAGCCTGCATCATTTGTCTCATGATCTGTGGTCGAATCACGTGGATCAGAAGCGGTGATAAGAGGCTGATTGGCTTCTCTTAGATTGTATTCTGCGCTCAAGCCAGCACCTCGAAGTTCGAGAATCCATGTATCAAATCCTTGGTTGCTCATGTATCTTGCAAAAGAAGACTACAAAAGATATTATGAGATAATTAAATGGGTGACATCCATCAAGACTCAAATGTGACACAAACAGGTTCGATTGGCAGATGCTATAGTAAGTAACCTTCCTTCACTACAGGTTCGATTGGTAGAAAACATCGATGAATCAAACTATAGAACAGAACTGAACTGCAATAACTGCAAGACTGAAACTAATACGTAAAATATTAGGCTATCACGACTTTTACTAATCGCAAATGTGACACAAACATGAAATATAAACCCCCTCCATTTACATTCTGATACATAGCTCATTTGATGCTGGTAAACATTGAATATTTCACGAGAAAATAGCATTGCCAGAAAATAATAATAATCGCAGCCAAGAATGCTACCAGAATACCAACAAATTGAAAAAAACCGCAAAAAGAATGCATAAATAAAGAGTTCATCAATTCATAATCATGACATCGAGCTCATTCTTGAAGCAAGAATTCCTTTTCTGGATTTGATGCTTTTCAATACAACTTCAAAACTCGTATATATTTATGCAGTAAATAGAAGGCTAAAACCAACTGAGTATAGAAAAGCCTGATCAATAAATTGAACCTCGCCATGAAGCAAACTTCTAAATAAATAGAACCAGAATTTTGATCATCCATAACTACAAAATAAAAAATAAGCTACCATGATACAATCATGAAAGCATTGGCAGTTTTTTAAGAAAAAATGGGAAAATGTCTCCTATCTCCCCAATCTCCGGCGCGCCCTCTCTCCTAAAACCCAAAAAAATTTAACCATAGAAACTTACATCAGGAGCTAGATCATATCCAATTGCGTTTGTTCCAAGGCCAGACAGAAGTAACAACGGATGATTCCTCCTAGTCCCCTGTATAATCATACATTTTACTCAAAATTGGAATAATAAAAATTTGAATCATGTACTATGTGTGTGTAATTGTGGGCGGCCTAAATGTGATTTGGCACCGATCCCAGTTCACTCGCTGAGCTTATGCGCATCAATAAGTGGGTAAAAGGTAATATATATACACAGACATATGTTCGACCTGAGTTGAGGGCGTGTAGCGCCAGAGAGCAAGACGCCAATTGGAACTGGGAACATGCACGAAGTGAAGCTCATCGGCGGTACAAATGGCGGGCATCTCAGCGGCTCTCGTTCCGGTCACTGTTTTCATACGGATTCCGGGACGTGGCGGATTTAGGCCTTGGACTACGGGTGCAATTTGGATAGCAACCCTGTTCTGGAAATCCGACAGAGGTGCAACAAAAACCATTTTTTATATCAATTACTCCTATTTTTCCTTTATCAATACTGCAATTGAAAAGTGTACGCAGAAATTTGTGGGGATTTGTTTCCTTTTTATTCCAAACTAGGCTATGTTACTTTGCAGAAATTTGCGGTGATTTGTTTCATTTTTCTTTATGATGGGATTTTCAACTTCCTCGCCATGTGTGATTATGATTGCTTAAAAGAGATGAGATTATCTTTACGTGGAAGACTGGAATGGCATGGCCACACGCTAATCAAAACAATAATTGCAGGCACCTCTTCATTTTTTAAACGTTAGGATTTTAAAAAGTTAAAATTATTTTTAAGATTAAAATATTATTTGAGTTACAAATTTTTTTTAGAGGAATCTGATGATATAAGATAGCAGAAGTCCTACTAGGGTAAATTTTGTTACTATCGCAATCGAATTAAATTGAATCGAAATCGAATTGAACTCTAATTTACTGTAATTAGTTCTAGGTGTGAATACTTGGGAGAAAGAGTAAAAAACCGAAATCATTGAATTTCTATTTAGTTTCAGTTTTGATTCTTTAATTTCATTAGGAACTTGTGGTTTCATTTATATGATTCCTATTGATTCTCTATGGGTCTCGATCGTGTTTGTCCCTACATTAAGAAGTGACAATGGACCTAGGCCGCTTGCCAACAATATATAGAGAAGGAATTAAGTCCATGTTTGGCCCTCATTACTTAAAATTCATATTCAACTACATATTTTATTAATTTTTATCAAAATTTATTAAAAATTTTATTTCCATCCAAACCAAACTAGGGCTAAATTTTATGCTGGAACCCTTACTTTCACGGAATTATAATTCAATTGTGGTTCACTCGTAAAAGTTTGGCATGCGAGTGACCCAGGCCCTATATTAAGCCGATATTTGACACACATTTTTCAAAATTCATTATTTCAAAATTCATTTTCAAACACACATTTTTTAATAAAATAATATTTACGCCATATCAATAATTTTTTCTTACTTTTGAATCACATATTTCCCATCGTATTACTATTTAAAATACATTCTTTACTCAATAATATCTATCAAACACGCCCTAAGTAAATTTGGCTCAAAATATGTTTCCCCAAAAACAAAAACACCTGCAACGATGAGCTTCTCGGAATCTTGAAAATTTTAGTTATAAATTTTGACTAAAGTTAATACGTAAGTTTTTTATCAATTAAAAAATAAATAAGTTACGTATTTCAAGAACAAATTATTTATAAAATAACAACTTTTCTCACTTAAAATTAACAAAAACAGCAAATGAGCATTGCGTACAAGCAACAAGGAGACTGCATTTATTTCTACAGAATTGGTCAAACTTCAGCCCTCACAATAGGGAGCCAATTTCAGGTCTATAATTAAACCACGGTTTTAGCACACAAAATTAATAACTTTCAAACCAGTGAATAAATATTGATCTAAAATCTCAATATTATTATTATGCTTGTTACTCCCGTAAATTACATGGCACACACATGATAGAAAGGGTCCCACACACTGACGTGACATTAACTTAGAGGGTCATCTAAAAGATAGCATGTGTTTCAGCCTAAGGGAGCCTCAGATTGGAAGTCCTTATTGTGAAGAGCATTGGCTCTTCTCTTCATCCACTTACATAGTGCCTCGGCTGAAGGCCCTCGTGAGCCTCGGTTTTGGGCTTGGACAAGGCCCACTTACATTTTCTATATATTTGTGAATCATTTCATAATTAAGGTATGTTCTCTAACCCTATCCAAATTCCCTCTTTCTCCCTTGCACTATTTTCTCTTCTCGTCCGGCCGTTGACTTGACCGTCGGAGTGCAAACGGTCGCCGGACATTTTCTTGACCGGCGGCGCCTTTGCCTTCTAACGGGGTGTTCAGTGTGCAGGTGATATCCACATGGAGGGAACGTGGTAGGGATTCTGTTGGCACATTTTTTGGGGTCAACAATACTTAAGCAGAAATCTTTTAAATATAAATACTACAATGTTAATAAATTTATCTCAATACAAGTTTAAAGCAATACAATAATACAAAGTTCAACCACAAAATTTTAACTTCCGAAATTCTTTCTTTCAAAAATATCATTATAAAGCATTATTCCAAGTCTATAGAAGCCGACAAGTTAATTTGTTAAAGTATAAAATGAATTCATGAATCATATATATTAGGCAAACCAAGTAATTTTGTTTATTATTTAAAAAAAGTGAACTGTTCGTCTTAATTATAAGTAGTTTTTAACTATTAAAACCTAAATCAAATTGTTTCTAAATATTTGATTCGATCTTAAACCGAAACGTTAACAGGTCCACATGGACCCAAACCAATAATTTAGAAATCGCAATTTTGATTCGACTAAGCGAGTTTGCAATTTTTTGTTCAACCCTACTCTCGTTTATGAGATAAGCTGGCATTAATTATTCAACTCACTAATCTCTATGGACAATAATCTAGTCCCCAGACGAGAAAAAATATAAAGTTTAGTAGTGCACTTGAATTTGAACTAAGTTTTTATTTTGTTCGTTTCGTTATTAATAAAATACGCCAATATAAATTTACCACCAATTATTCCTGTACAACTTCTTAGTAGAAGAAATGGTGTTCTATATGCCTCGTATAGAAATGATCTCCGTTTAAGAGTTATCTTGTCCACCGCTAATTTGGACTTAAAATTTTTGACAATTCATGAATTCAACGTAGAATTGTCAAAATTGTTGGCTTAAGCACTGACATGGCAATGTCACGTCATCGGTGAACATGTTTTATTTTACCCAACACGAGTAGCAGATCATTTCTAAGTCGAAAAAGAAAAAATTGAAATGAACAAGTCCTTTATTTCATGATACCAAATTACCAATACATAAGTAGATTAGAAGACACTTTTTATAATACTTAACAAAATCTGGACAAAATAAGAATGAAAACAGTAACCAATTTCTCTTATTGCTAATTCATTTATAGGAATCTTTAAGCACCTTAGATCACCTCGAAAATTTCTGAGTAGAATCAGTTTCCGTCACGAGGTTCTGATTTGATTTGCAGTATTGTCCGTAGGCACTTGAGTCGAAGCCTGTGATAACATTACTGCAGCTGCCGGAGTCATAGTATGGTATTGAGAAGGCGCCGGAGGCTGTTGAGCATAGTATACCTGTTCGTTTGCCAGATGAGAATATTCAGGCGCATAATTAGCAGTGGCGGGAGCAGCAGTAACAGTGGACTGTGATTGATTAGGAATTTGAGAAACGCCAATGTACTGTTGATGAAATTGATGGGATGGAACTTGAACTAACATTGGACCGCCTGTGGCCATGGTTCTATAAATATTTGAACCCATCTCGGGTTTTGACATGGTAGTTGCCGCTGTCGTTGGATAGGCAGATGGAACGGTTTCACTGTAAGTTGCACCAGAAGGAGCCATATGGTTGAGAGGAGGTGTTAATGGTCTACTCGAGGCAACAATAGTAGAATCAGCAATATTAGATGGCACAACTCCACTCAAATTGTAAGGCTGAGATTGATTAATGGGCAATAAGTACATCTGATACTGCGGATCGGTTTGAAGGGGTTGCTGTGTTTGAGGCAAATACATTGGATAGTATGATGACAAAGGCAGTGGATTTGCAGCAGGATGGGGGATATAATGTGCGCCAGGGTGTATAAACTGTTGATTCTGATGTAGAGTTGGGATTGACAAGGAATCGGAAAATTGCTGCACGGGATACTGAGGGGGCGGATCTTGATTGGTGGTGTTGTGATCAGTCATGCGGGTGGGAACTCGGTTTTCCATGCTAGCAAGTTGAGTTGCATCTTGGTATATTGTATGATGCTTAGAGAGGGATGGAGCCGATGCAATACTACTATCACTGCATAAATCAGTTAATTAAATTACAAAGTTGAAATATAAACTAGAAGCAGCAAAAAAAGTGAAGTACATGTAGCTCGAATCCAATTTTCCTGGCCTCTAGTGGGGACAAACAAGCACTGAAAATGAAANAAATCAGTTAATTAAATTACAAAGTTGAAATATAAACTAGAAGCAGCAAAAAAAGTGAAGTACATGTAGCTCGAATCCAATTTTCCTGGCCTCTAGTGGGGACAAACAAGCACTGAAAATGAAAGTCCGGGGATCTAAGGGCCAGAGAAAAATGATTGGGGACCCGTATACTTCATATGTCAAAGTTTTGAGGACCCTGGATGAAAATGTCCTTTTAAAATAGCAAAAACAACTTCCATCTAAAATCTCCAAGCATGAACTTTCCTTTAGATCATGAAAAAGGTAAACATTGTTGGAAGATTACAAGATTCAAACATCATTAAAATAGCCAAAAACTTTACAATTTGATCTCCAATCATAAGCTACATCACGACTTTTGTAAATTCTCGCTGATGTGATGAATTCAGATTGAAGTTTTTACGAGTTCTACTTCAAGAAATTTAAGAGTCGTGAGATTATATGATGAGGAATTTATCAAAAA
>CAIGRP010029917.1:0-12609 GCA_903798385.1 Fraxinus cuspidata
TCTCAATCTCGCTCAAGGTGATCACTAGGAATGGAGTCTCTATCAGTTCAACCAAACAGCTAGAAGTTGGAACTATAAAAGCAGAAGCTTTGTAGGGCACCCCATGGAATCCAAGTTCTCTTAGAGGCTGGTCAAACTCCAGGTCGAGGTACTGATTTTTGACACTAACAACCTTATGTTTTTCTCATCTGACATTTGTACTTGATTAACATTCATTCACAAACTAGAAAACTAGAAGATATCAGCACAAATTAACAATAATGTAAAAATTGAGATAACCTTATTACTCTTTTACTAAGGAACACAAATTTTGTCACACTATTACTACTTTCATGTCATTGCCTACCTTCATGTTTACTACTTTTAAGTTCTAACTTCTGATATTTCTTTTGATCCCACAACATTTAATTCCGCAAGTACATATGTTTCCTAAAAGTAGTTGTTCATTTCTATTGCTTGTATCCAAATCTTGTTTGATTTTTATCATGGGTGCATCTGATGCACGTTGAGGCCATGCCAAGTGTGGGTCTGTGTCTCAGATTTAACGGACATATGTGTTATCTTTTAGCATTGACAGTGTATGAAAGCTAACTTGAGATAAATGAACAAGAATAATTATTGAAAACATGCATATGATGTCTATCTGTAAAATATTCACTTTAGCAGGTCTAAGTTGCTTCTGTTGCCTTCTGAGTATAATGAATGATTGTTTATCTGTGAATATTTCAGGGAGAAATCCAAGCTTTTTGATGTCCTAAACTCTAAACATGAGGAAACAGAGGCCTATCTTTCAGAGATTGAGGTTTCTTTTCTATGAAATTTGGCAAAAATGGACAACTCCTTGTTTAAATTTCTCAAATTTGCCTAAACTTCTTGTTCCAACAGACCATTGGACAGACATATGATGATATACAGACTCAAAACCAAAAGCTTTTGCAACAAATTAATGAAAGGAATGACTATAACATGAAGGTAGGCAATAACCCAGAGTCTCCATGCCATTTCAGAAAAAAATCCCAATTCCTCAGAGGACCTACAGCGCCCATATCCAGCCCCTTCCATTTTTATGGAAGAAAACTGATCCTCGAAACAAACCTTCATTCACCGCCCCCACAATTATCCAACCACCTCAGAAATTCCTCCTCCACAAAATGAATGAAATTATTTAACGCCCAACAACTTCAAATTTCAGAGGTGAAACAAATTGAAGCGAACAATATATAGAATAGCAAGCAAATTAAATGGAAAACAAGTGGATTGCCGGTACCTGAGATCGGAGATGGACAACCAGTGGAAGCTTCGGATCGTGGGTTTGTGAGATGGAGATGGACAGTAGCCCTAGATGGAGACGGGAGCCAGGAGGGCGAGAGAGGGGGGGAGACAGTGAGAAAGAGAGGCAGCATGGTTCGTTTTGGTCGTTTACCGTGTTTGGTAAAATATCACGTATTTTGGCTTAAAAGGAGACGGGAGCCAGGAGAGAGAGAAAGAGAGGGAGATAGTGAGAAAGAGAGGAAGAATGGTTCGTTTTCGTCGTTTCTCGTGTTTTGTAAAATTTCACATGTTTTGGCTAAAAAATGTCCAAAACATGGTTTTGGTCATTTTCTGTTTCCTTTGCATTTTTTTTTTCATTTTTCGAGAACGCGTTTTCACTGTTTTGGAAAATTGAAAACAGAAAACGATTTGAAAATGGTAAAGAGAACAGGGCTAAGCAACTGTGGAAGTTTTGGAACTGGTGGCAATACTTATGTAAGTTCCAGCACTATGAAGATGTAAAGGATGTGCCCTGTGAAATTTCAAAGGGCAAAATGGTGCAGAATTGGGTACATTTGGGTGCATTCTAAAAAAGGCTTTCCAGAATCCACAAAATTGTCGGTAAAAGCAATTATTTTGTCCTTAAAGATCTTTAGCGACCAACAAAAGTGGTCATTGGATGGTCATGACATCACCGTCATTTATAGTTTTTAGCAACCAAAACCCAATTGGTCTTAGCAACCAAACTTTGGTCTTGAAGTGGTTGCTAAATCTATAACATTTAGATACCATTATGTGCATTGGCAGATCCAACCGCTCGAGTTAGCTAGGACGGAGCATCGAGTGGCAGCCAAATATAGGAGAAATTTTTTTTCCATGCATGAGTTTAAACCCTCAAAGAAATAATTTTATTGATGAAATGTTGCACTAGTTTTAAGGAAAATGGGACACAATATTCTAACACCTCACTTATAAACAAGGGCGAATCCAGCATTGTAGTTCAGCCAGGGTGGAGACCGTTGACAGTTGACAATCAACGATTGTAATAACTGAAAATATAATTCAATATATATGTAAATGCACTAAAACGTAAAAAAGTATATACATATGAAAATATAATTCAATACAACACAAAATACTAAAAAAAAAAATACAACCCAATTTATTTTCTGTAAACTTAGACAACTTAGTCAAAAAAAAATGCCCCAATTTATTTTCAATTAAAGTTGATTAAAAAATAGTGTATACGTGGTTTAATTGAGCCAAACATCTTCTCCATTAAATTTTTTCACTCATCTCTAATTTCCTAAAATCTAATTTCCTAAATCACAATTCACAAATCAAAATTATAATCGTAAACCCATAGTCTTAGACAATAATACAACATAAATTCTCTTTTTTCATAATTCATAAATTACAAATTCACAAAAAATTAAAAAATAAATAAATAATAAAAAAGAGTGAAAGTAGAAACCGAACAGCAAATGCGCTCACGGTTCATCGGTCAGGCCACAGGCGTCCACCGTCCATCGTTCTCGTTGATCGGCTTCACGGACGAGCAACGCAGGTCTGCAGCGGCACAGCGTATTCAGTCATCTCCCACTCTCCTAGTCTCCCTCCTCAGTCGATTTTGGAATTGGTTGTGGTAGTGGGTTGCAAACTTGCAATTGCAAGCAAAACCCAATATCGATCAATGATGGACTGATGCCGATGGAGTGTGGACCAATTACCATGGTCCGGTGACTCCGGTTCAGCCTCCATGGATTGGGCCCATTCATTGGGCCTTATTTTTTTTTAAAAAAATGGCCCAAACAATAACAAAGGGAAAAAAAATTATGGGCTTCTTTTTCATTTTCCGGCGGACGGCGACGACTAACCTGAACTGAAGCTCCCGGCGAATCCAGCACGGGCAGCCGCGGGGGCTGGCCGGTCCGTCCTTGCTTACAGACACTAGACTATAGCTAATACTTCATTGAAGGACTAAAGAACTCAATCAAAAAGACCCATCAATTTTTTACTCACGTGACACTTTATGAAGTCTCTCTTATGTACCTTTCTCTCACCCAGTGCTTAATTACACATATGTGGCCTCTCTTTTTCTCTCACAACTTGCTTCTCTCTCTATTAATTCTCCATATCTCCTTACACGCTACCGGCTGCACACTTTCTTTCTCTTTATCTCACACCTTTCTCTTCTCTTCTCACTTTCCTCTCTACTCACGCTCTGCACACACATGATACATACAATTACACCTATACTTGTAGATAGCAATGTCTGTAGGCTGCACTTCTACAAGGTTCTCATATGGCGGTGGATCTTCTCCTAGTAGCCAACTGGCCCAACTCTAGTATGTCAGTGTATATATAATATTATATTTATATCTAGATGCATCCATCTATGGGGGTGGAAACAATCTCTAGAAAATTCCTCTATGGTAGTAAGCTTCAAATTCCACAGCTTCCAGGATTTTTTGCAAAAGGCAGTGATGATTTCTTCAGATCCAGCACGGGCGGCCGTCAAGGCTCGTCGGCAGAGGCGCCCATTTATTTTTTTTAGTAGAAAAAAAAATTTGTAAAAAAAAAAAAAAATTTTCTTGTGTAATTTTATTTTTTTTACGTATTAGCCCGGTCCTGGATCCGCCCCTGCTCGTCGGGTGCTAGATCTACTGGTGATTATGTGGTTGGTAAAGGTTCACCATCTGTAACAAACATACAAAGACAATGCATCAGAGACAAGTGTTTGGTCGGTAGAGTTTCACCATTAGCGACCAACATTTGGTCTGTGACAATTGGTACCTTCCAAGGATCAATACTCTGTCGCAGAAGTTACACTTTCAACGACCGAGTGTTGGTCGCTGATGCACAGCTCAAGCTACCAAAGGTTGGTCGCTGACGTGTTTCCTTCACGTTGATGTAGGCAGCAGCGACATTGGCAAGTGATTGTCAACATTTTCTTTTATCTTCCAGCAACAAAATTTTCGTTGCTGAAGACATTTACCAACCAAAACCAGGTTGCTAGTAAAAGGCTTTTAACAACCAATGTATTTTATCCTTGCTAATATTTTGTTCAATGTTTCAGTTGGATTTTCAACAACCAAAAAGTTAAAATTAACAAAGTTGAATATAAGAACAATAAAGAAATTAATAAGAAACATAAAATAGTAACACTAAAGGATAATTGTCACTGCATATGTAACAAGCACTAATAGTGAATACAGAACTCTAAATGTCCAATACTTAACCCATAAAAAAAACTTCCCATATTTCTTTGTAACTTCAACAATACAATTAGAGTACTATAGCACCAACACGTCGATGGTGGAGAAGGATCATGATTCGGTCCTTTTGGAGGATGGTGACGCAAATCCATTCGTTCAGCAAGGCTTTAAATAAGTAAAGTCCATTGTTTGAAACTCCGTTTAAGGTGACTAATAGTATTAACCTCTCATTAACTCATTGGGTAAAAATTTCTAACTCTTGCATAAACGTAGAAGGAGTTTTGTATGTGCTGCTATATGACATGCTGTATGATCTGTGGTTTCTTTTTCGTTCTTGCTATAAAAAGAAATATTAGGATCCCAGCATATATAATATTTTTAGTGTACATGCATATGCATATGTTCCTATCTCAAAATTGATGCCATATTTCCTAAACTTTGTAGCGCAGTTTGATCTTTATCTATGCTTTTACATCATGCTGGGAAGTTTGGTGCTAGTGCTTCAATCAAGTTTAGGAATATCTTATGAGTAGAATGTCACACCAAAACCCATGTATACTTTTTTTTTCTGGAGAATACACGTTACTTTATCAAGTACAAGAATGGTTTACACATTTCATACAAAGAAAATGTAGCATTATTCGCCTGTATTTAAACACCAAATGGCCCGTTCGTATTTCCATGACAACAAAGAGTTTATGTTCCCAAAAAACAAAATGCATTTTTTTATTGCTACACAAGGAAAATTTAGTTGAATATGTATTTGTTTAAAGGATGCATAAAATGGGACACTTGGTAAAATCTTGTATGAATTCGAAGTACTTCTTTAACAAGCCGTCACCCAATTAATATAGGTCATACCATCTACTTACCCTGTTAATAAATGATATTAATGAAAGTGGTAATTGTTTCAAATTAATTAGAAGTAGATTCTACAAACTATAGGGCTCATTACGATAGTAATCTGGATTTAAAGGTGTAAATTCATTTCAAGGACCAGCCAAAATAATTTCATGTGTGAAACACCTTGAGTGGTAGACGAGAATATTATTTTCTTCATTTTGTATTTGACTTTCCTTTTCAATGTAGATATCAATATCTTTACCACGTATAGCATTATTTTCATTGTAAAATTCATTCCTTTGATATATAAAAACAGCAGCAAAGATGTCTCCCTGGACAAGAAAAAACCAGAGCCAATTTCATATATCTGTACTCTCTTTTTTGTCATGGTATCAGAACAATGAGATTCTTATTCTGACAACCATGGTTGACAAAAGTTCAAATGCTACACAAAGGATCAAATAATGATCCATTCTTCATCCATCACTCTGGTAGACAATTATGGAACCTGAACCCGTGCGCTGACTATGGCATTTCATGCAAATATGTAATGATTTGTGGATGGAACTATTGGGCGATAAAAAGATCTCAAGGGGTTTCATAATTGGACGAGGGTGCAACGGCTTGGTTAGCTATTGGATCCTCAGTTCCACAGATAATCAGATTCGCAAGGGTCTCCTGTATGCTGATGCTGCCAAAGAAATATGAGATGATCTTCATGATAAATTTACACAAACAAATGCACTGAAAATAGTTCAATTAAAACAATCCATCAGTAAACTCAAACTGGAAGATTCATCTGTGTCCCTAAACAAGGATGAAATCATTAGGGGGTGAGCTCAGCTCCTTCTCTGTTGCAGAGCCTTGTGCATGTGGGGATGGTAAATCTACTGGTGCTTGTCTTCAACAAGATGGCGCAATGGAATTTCTCTATGCACGATGTCTAACACTTTTTTTGGCTGAGATTACAGTTTTTTCGTAAAAATGTAATTGTTCGACGCGTAAGAAACAAGGGAAAAATTTAGACTGCACAGGTTTCACTCGTATGAAACTAGTGAACTTCCGCAGAACAAAAACAGGGCTATGAAAACAGGAGAATACAGAGGAAGATCACTGCAACTAATTTCAAGTTATATAAAACAGAGGAGATCAGAGAAAGGAAATATTTCGTACTTCACAAGATTTTTTTCACAACTGTCTTTTTCATACAATCGTTTTGGGGCATATGTTTGCTATTTATACAAACTCCAAAGCACGCTACAAATTACATATTTAGCCCTCAGTTCTTTAACAAATTTCATTGACTCTCTAAATAAAAACACATTACACATTAACAACTTTGAAATCAGATCTTGACGATTGAGCTTTTTGCCAACACCACCAAAATATATGATTTGGTACGGCAAGAAGAAATAAATTCTTCATCTTTTGTTTCCACTAATCCTGAAGGTGATGTCCTTTTAGTCAACACAGTTAAATGTCAGCAAAGAAGATGAGAGATCTTCTATTTTACCAAAGTCTAAAATAATTACAACAATATCAAAGGTGTTCGTGGAGATCAACACTTCAATGGGTGAAACGCGCCGAAAATGAAAGATAAATTGTATTTCAGTTACTGTGATTTTGATAAGCATCATAGAGTTTTCTACAACCTTAATTGCTATATTACTGATAGACAAAAAGAATTCTTTTAGAAAGCAGAAATGTGAACCATTTCTCTTCAGAGCATTCACAATCGAATGATTGGGGCATTGTTTCTTCTCGACCAATTACCCAACAACATTACAAGAATATTTTTTTTCAATATTCTCAACAGGTAGTAACAATTGCAGTGCTAATTTGGCAGGTATCGCCTTATCCACTATCTCATGTTTGGGTTTTTTTCACAGGAAACGAACCATATGTGCTCTATCTACACTGTTTATTTCATCATGTACACTGTGCACCATACAAACTTTTATTCAATTACCTGAAGGTACTAATGCACAAGTCACCCATATTGGAACAGTGAAGCTTTCTCCATAGCTTCAAGTTGATGGTGTCTATCAGATACCTACTTTTAAGTTCTACCTTTTATCTGCAAGTCAGACTGAAATATCTCACATATGTCCATTTAATTTTTTAATGATCAGTGTGCGTTTCAGACCTGTCTGCGAGGAGTATGATTGAAGAAGGTAGTGTACATATTCAAGCTCAATCTGCTCATCCTGTGACCAGGACATCCACCATTAATATTTTGCATTGGCAACCTGAACATCCTTCTTTGCAAAGACTATTATAGTTAGCTAAGTATATTTCTTAAATTTCTCAGTCCAATAAATTTGTCTGGGACATTTGTACGCAAGCAAAACATTGCACTGTTCATCAACGAAGTTGTATTGACATGCCGCAACAAAATGGAGTTGTCAAATGAAAACATCGACATCTCTTGGATGTTGATTGTGCATTGAGATTTCAAGCTCATTTACCTGACATTCTGGAGAGAATGCAATCATTACCGATGCATATTTAATTATATATTTAACTCTCCACATCATTAATTGACAGTAAATCTCCTCGTGATGAAATGTTGTTCAAAAAATCACCATCATATCCCGATCTGAGTAACGTTAGATGTCTTACTTTTGTTTATAATGCTCGTATAAAGCATATGTTTGGTTGGCGTGTCAAATTTGGTATTCCTTTGGTCAATAGGGATACCACATATATATATGACATAGCCACTTGCACCATTTATGTGTCGTGATGTTGTTTTCAATGAGAGTATTTTTCCTTCTCCGTATGTATCTTCACCAAGCACTTCTTCACGTGTCGTCCCACTACCAATTGATAGTCACTCCAAATTTGATTTAAAACCCAATTTTTAAGGGCATCTTCAACCCATCTCATTGCACCAAAATTCACCGAATTGCACATCTCCAACCCGTTGCACCATTTTGGTGCAAAATGGTTAAATACCTTTCTCCCATTCTCTTCCACTTTGCACAAATATTGTTAATTGTATTTTTCCATTTTTGTTATACATTTTTGTTATATAATAAATTATTATTATTATTTATTGTTGTTGTTGTTATTATTATTATGTGGACTTGTAATTAATTTTAATCATGTAATCAATGATAATTAAGGAATGAATTAAATAAAAGTACTTAAAAAGTTTTGAAATGTAATAAATATGATCGCTATCAAAAATTCATTGCTCGTCATAGACAAATCAAAGATAAAGACTCACATTGCACTTCGAAATGTATTAATTGATCATTTGTGGGATGAATATATGAATTTCGAGAATTAAATTATAACACTAGTTCGACTTCGCAATATCATGATACCGGGATTCGAAACGTATTGCACTATTATTTAATAATATGATTTAATATTTTCATAGTTGTGGTGTTTTTATTAATTGTACTACATTATTTAAAATTTATTAATGGATTCAATATTTTTGTTAATTTGACGTAATTATTTATTTAGTACTTTATGTAGTTGTAAAATAAATAATATTTCAAATAAAAAAATTGTTAAGAATGAAAAAAAAATGAAGAAAATGATTAAATAATGGTGCAACTTTTATGTAATGGGTTGGAGATGATTTTCAGTTTGATACAAGATTTGGTGCTAAATGGTGCAAAACTTATCTTGATGCAGTGTTGGAAATTGCCTAATAACCTATTTTCATTAACTTAAATGGCATACATGGCCTAATTTCCCAATTTAAAGGCCTAGCCCAGAGGGGTGCAATTACCCCAATTGGCCTATTGTCGGTCACCACCCTTGACTTACACTCAATAAGCAAACCATTAAATTATTTTCTATAAAGTAGTTTGACTTTTGAAGAACTGTTTCATTGTATAAACAAATATATTGAATGTATTATAACAAGCATTGATTAACTTCCTAAGTATTCTGGTGTGGTCTTGCAAAGAGTCAACACTACAAATCAAATGATATTATCATGTTCTTTTTATACGTTACAAACGAAATTCAACTTGTGAATATCAAATGGACGAATACATCTATAAATACCACTCTCTTGAAATCCTTCTTTATTATCAATTGTCTTGTCTTTCTCTTTTTGTTCAATACTCTCCATTATTAATAACCAATTAATACAAAAAAAAGCATTTCTCATCATTATGTTGGAATTTGGTGGGTTTTGGTCAAATAATGGTCAAAGCACTTCAATGGCTTCATATCACCCAACGTTGCGTGAGATTCATGTGTTGCTAGTGGATCATGATTCTTGTTTTTTGATTTCTACTGCAAAAATGTTAGAGCTATGTTCATACAAAGGTAGGATCTATTACGAATTAATTTAACTTTGATTAAACACAATATCAAGAAAAGATAATATGCTTTATACTTACATATATGTGGTTTATGTAGAAAATGATGATATAAATTTGGTTGATTAAACTTCCATTTTCTTCATTTTGAATTATCTTTCTAATTTTTTATGGTTACACCTATTATTATTTTTTCATACAACTTTGTTCAAGGTTTCATATTCATTGCAATTTATTTATCCATTTGTTTGGTTCTCAAACCTCATTAGAATTATTCAATCAATACAGCAAATTATACATACTTGCAGAGTTGTTGTGTAAGCTTGAGTAGAGGATATACATCATTCGAAGGTTATAGTTTTTCATGCATACTAGCAAAGTTCTGATAGCATGATCAGAGAAAGTATATGTCATTGGAGATTTTATCTCTTGGAAATAATTTTTTATCATAAGGTTTGAATAATTATTTAAAAATTTAAATTTCGCACTTATTTTACTTTAATATAGGCATAAAATTTATATTTACCATTGTATGTCAAAATATGACACCATACATAATAACCTTACCTTTTATGTTTTCATATGGTTTTCATTTTTCTTGTCTGGCCATTTAATGTTTAAGGAGTATCGCAATTTTTCACCTGCAGATATCTATATTTCATATCTTAATGCCTCCGTAAACGACAAGTTATTTTAGTTTTTCTCTCAGATTAAATCACTTCTAGTGGATACGAAAAAATATCATTAATTTTTATGACATCTCTAGGAAAGTTAAATTTGTTAATTTAGTCAATTTTTTAGAAAGAAAAGAAAAATCAAAGGGAAGTTGTTTCCTATTAATGTTATTAATTTCTTCTTTATTAATTATTATAAAGTCTTCCATTTTCCAAACTTCAGTTGCAGCCAAATAATTGCATTACTAAAAGGTTGTACCTTTTGTTACTTTCTTTATTTTCCTTGACTAATTAGTTATTCTAAATGGATTTTTTTTTTTTTTTTCAGTTTCTTATGTTGAACTTGCATCGACTGCTTTATTGATGCTCTCTAGTGGACAGTCACATTTTGATCTTGTCATGGCAAATATCAACTCTCCTGACTTACATGGATACAAACTTCTTGAACAAGCAGTTAACATGGACATACCCATCATTTGTAAGTATTTCTGACATTAGTATCAATTTCTTTTACAAAAAATCTAGTAATTGAATATGAGTTCTAATTTTTAATAAATCTAAAGCGGACCCCCAAGAACCTTTCCTAGTCATTCCATTAGGTTCATGTATTTAAATCTAAAAACAGTAGATCAAGGGTTCTTCTCAATAAACTTAGCATTGAGCAAATATCTTTTCTAATGAATATAAGTATTTCATATATTGCTTACCATCTGAATTTTGCATTTTATTCAGTGATGTCAGTTGATGACAATGAATTCCTAGAAATGGGAGCTCTCAAAAATGGAGCTTTCCTCTCTATCAAGAAACCGTTTACTGTGGACATGTTAAAGTGCCTTTGGCAACATGTACTGAGAGAGAAAATGAAACTTTACAGAAATAAGGAAATAAATATGGGAATGGATGCTGCTAACCATCATCTCGTGAAAGGGTTTGAAGTTATTGGACGAGTTGAGGAGGGAAACAACATGCATATCAACAATTACACTCGAAAGAAGAAAATACGTGGACAAAACGGTTCGATTTGGGCGGACGAAGAATATGAATCAGAAAATCAAATAATCAACAATGTGGTTAAGAGAAAAGTATGCACTGAGTGGACTCAAGGTCTTCATGGAAAATTTATGGATGCTGTTAGACAGCTTGGTGAAGGAAGTATATATATATATTTTTTCCCCTTAATACCTTTTATAATTAAAATATATTATGTAAATTTGCATCCCCTACAATTTATATATCTCTATTAAAATGTGTATTTTATGAGTGTATGCTTAAAAATATATAAGCAAGTATAACCCTAAAATTTATGACATGTCTTGTGTTCGAAAATAGGGTGTTTTCCAAAAGAGATTCTGGAGCTAATGGATGTGCCTGGGCTGACAAGAATACAAGTAGCAAGTCATCTTCAGGTTAGTTTTCTAGTTTAATAAATTATTAATACATCGTGCGCTACATATTTAATGATTTATTATGCAATATTGGATAGCATCGCAAGAGATTTAAAAAAAGGCTTGTGAGTACAGTTGTTGGTTGTTGTGCCCTATCTTATACCCTTTCGGGTTTTCTTTCACGCAGAAATGCCGGAACAACAATTGGCGAGCTCCTGAAGAACGAAAATCTCAACAAAACAATACTCCTGCAGACTCTACAAACAGTGATGGTTTGGACCAAAAAAAGCCAAGAAGATTTGGGTCAATGCCTCAAGTAAGCAAGAACACTTCATTGATTAAAGAGCATCGTGAAACAGGTAAAAGTTCCGATATCTATACTGCAAATGAAAATCCAAATGTTGAACCAATCATAAACTCCCAACAACTATATCATGAGAACTTTCTGTCTGGCGCCTCAAAGTCTTCTTCGAACCCTAGATATCCATCGGATGATTTCTTTAGTTTTCCAGACACGGATTGTCAGACTCAGAATTTTTCTGGTACACTACAAGGAGGTGGAATGATAATGAATCAAAAAACTTGCCAGAAAGCTCTTCGTTTTGACCAAGTTTATCATGAACAGGTACCATATAGTCCCTAGTTCCTTGTAATAACACTCTTAATTTTTTTTTGGTATGTTTAATATAATAAAAAAAGAAGGGAACAAAAACTAAAACTTCTCAATTATACTTTCAGTCCCATCAGAATTCAGCAGTGCCAAGTGTGGAAACCAGGAGTCATATGAGTTCAGAGACGTCAAGCTTTGCAAGCGACTCTTCAGAAACCAGAGGAAAATAAATTGGATAATTCTCGAGTCCAGTATTATTGAATAAAGTATGCACATGCAGTGACATTTTGCATATAGCGATATATCAAACCAGCTATGCTTTTTTTTTTTTTTTTTTTT
>CAIGRP010029919.1:0-17344 GCA_903798385.1 Fraxinus cuspidata
TGTTTGACTAGGCCTATTAAATGAACCCCGCTTTCAAAAACCAACACAAAATTCTCGAAGAAGTGAAGAGTCAACGGCCTCCAAACAAAATATAAGATCAAAACCATCCAGAAGTTAATCCAACCGTCACGAAGGTGCCAAGTGTCATAATCCAGTTAAAGCATCTATTAAGAGAAACGCGTTTTAGGAACACGTTTTTCTTTAAATTTTGGATGCAACTTTAAACATTTGAAGGTTCAGGGTTCGAAACTTAACAAATTTATAAATAGCAAAGAGAATAGCTTTATAAAATCGAAGAATTTATACTAATATTTCCACACACTAACATAAGAAATCTGATCAAGAAGATCCTTGAATATTCTTTTACACGTTTTAGAACAAAAATTCTTAAATTTTTACAACTACTATATTCAATAAGCGTATTATCCCACAAATAACACGTATGTGTATATTAGAAATCTTTAATTTATAAATATATCTGCAGACACACATATAAATCAAATTAGTATAGTATACCAATATTTTACTAATGTATTTATTAACAAAAGTGAGAGTCTTGCACCATAAAAGTATATAAAATATGCATCAAGTGTAAACAAGAAGATTTCCCAAAGTTACACAAGGGTTCATTACAAAGAAAATAATGCAATTGACAACTTTATATGCGGAAGATGCGAGAACTCTAGAGCCTATATCTAAGGCTTCCACGGTGGGGGTGGCGGTGGGCTGACGGGATACAATGGCGGCACAGCTGAGAAAATTGTATTCTTATCGATGCCATTACCACCACTACTTGTTAGAGACACTAGTGCAGCAACCAACCCTGCATTTCCAGCCAATGTGGGCTCAGTATAGCTATAGTTTGTTCTTACATCCTTAAATTTATCGAGCTTGTCGGGACCTCCAACCATGGCACCAGTAATGATGTTAGGATTGGGATTTTTAGCATCGCGCCACTTCCATCCTCCCGTGCAGGAATATTTCACGTTATTGTTAGGTATTGACGCTCCACGGTGATGAACATGCTTCGGATATTTGGATCCTTGTCCGACTACAAAGCTCATATTCATCGGGTTTGCTCCAAGTATGTAATTGATCTGCTTGTGCAGTGAGAGTAATATAGATTAGAAGAACTTAAAAATGTAAATTATCATGTGACTCCAGTATATAAAAATTAAAAGCAAAACCAAGTATGTTTAAAGTTTCATTTTTAGGCCCGAGTCGAAATCAGATTGTTTACTACGCGAAAATAGATTTTCTAACGTTAGTGAAAGATTTGTCACGATGGTTAAAAACTCTCTTGAAATAAGTGTTATGGAAATTTTACCATGACAGTTAAAACTTCGATCGAAACTGTGATTTTTTTTTTTAAACCATTAAAAAGTTCAATGGTTTGGAACTGGGACCATTCTGGTTGGTTTGACCGAAAAACTTGGAATAAGCAATTGGGACAAAAGCAAGCAACCAAGAAGTGTATGAGCCTAGATATATAAATTCAATCTTGCTACTGTGACGGACTCAATGGTAGAGAGAACACGCGTCAATACATAATTGGAGAGTTTGAGGAAAAAAACATACAATCATTGTCCGCCACACCACCTTGTCATTCCCCACGTCCAAGGAGCATTATTCATATAAATTTTCACCAACACGTTCAATTTAAATGTGAATAGTCGATAATCAAGCATACCTGAGAAACAGCAAACTTTCTGAGATTATTGAGAGTGATAAATCTCGGACCACAAGTTATCCCTGGAACTCCAGTAGCATTCATATAATCAACAAAGAGAGATGTCAAGAAGGCTGCATTTGCCACATATTGTAAAGGTTGTCCTTGTCCGTGATTGAGTTGAATCAATCCACCTAGACATTTCACAGCCCAAAAACGAGTTTTTTAGTCTAAGTTACCAGACAATATATAAATTTCCAATATTAATCATACGACAATAGAAGATTCTTACCTCGAGTCCAGTTATAAACATTGAACATTTCAAGGTAAGAACACATAGTAAGTTCAGTCACGTTGTGATAACTCTTCAACATATCCTCGTACGGGTATCCGGGGCTCAAAAACATTCTTATCCTTGTCAACAACAACATGGCTGCAGGCAACTTGTTGTCCCAACTTAAGACACTCAAATCTGGTATCATATAAAATGCTTTCGAATTCTTAGACAAACCGGGATTTGTTGCTAGTGAAAAGTAAGTATTGTTTCCAGTGGCATAATATAACCAAGCTGCACCCCACATGTACTCATCAAAGTAACCACTGGAATTATAAAATGGTTCTATAAAGGGATTTCCACGGCAATATGATGTTCTTTTGCCAAAGTCTCTAGCAAATTTGAACACTGTTTCCGCACCCTTAACAAGTTTCTTGGAGTACACGGTATTACCCCGGAAAACTATGGATGCTGATGCCAATGCTGCTGCCATTTCTCCAGCAAGATCCGGCCCTGAATTAGCTGTTTGAGTTTTCCGGGTGTAGTCCATGTCTTCTGGCCTTTGCCAACAGTAATGATCATCTGGTGTTCTTGAACCATTTTGTGATCCACCAACCTAGGTAGCCATAAAATCGATACACAAATTATTATCTAAGTTTTATTCACATATTCACGATTTCCTTTTTTGGTGCTAACGACTTCCCAAATTCCACCATATAAGCCAATTAACTCGAGATTAATCAACTATACTTACCTGGCTGTAAATTTTGTCAATTTTAGTAGCAGAAGAGTTGAAAGTAAGGAGTAAATAATCGGTGCCCCATTTGATTAGGTCTTTCATATGATCATATTCTCCGATAGCACGAAACTTGTGCTCATATTCAATAACACTCCAACTCAGCATAGTCATAGCAAATGACATTGGAAAGTGAAACTTTGTATTGTCTCCAGCATCATAATACCCTCCAACAAGCCCTCCTTTAACATCCGTGGCATCTGATCCATCTTTTAATCCTGAGTTCCCTCTCCAAGATATCCCATTGTTCTTTGGCAACCTCCCAGCTGCATTCATGTACCCACGAAGAAATTATTACTAGATTCATGAATTCATTATCTCAAAAAAAATTGTTACTTTCGTGCTGGAAATTTGTAACTTTCTATCCTCAACTTGTCATTATAGAAGTAACCTCCGTAGGAAAGACAAACAAGCACAAACTTATATTTTGAGAGAGGGTACAATCAAATATGGATTTTGCTGATATGTTTCTCCATAATAAAATTATTTGTTGTGCTACATGTATATAATAATAGTTTTACATAATAATTTACATACACATTATGTAGTGAAATATGATTGAGTCGAAATTTTTCTATCAAATAAAAACTAAAGAAAATTCATCTCTCTTCTTGACATCTCATATATACGTAAAATATTATGTAACCGCTTATTTACAAATAACACTGTTCTAAAACTAGAGGGACGTATAAAATTTTTTCCATGCAACAATTCCGCTTATGTGATTGGTAGCCAATCTCAAGCTCGAAAAGGAGGAAGGTTGAGGTATGTTATCAACAATAAACACAAAAATTTGTCATACTTTATGACATGAATTACAGTACACAAACATAAAGCACAAGTCCAAAACATTTTCACTTGTTAAAATCTCAAGCAATTATGGAATATTTGAGAATTTAATATTTGAATTTAAACTATAACTGCTAACAGGGACATGGATTTTCAAGAATATATTGTCCATTTATCGATTTTTTTCCAAAACTAGTTCGTGCATCGTCTAGATTCTGATATAAATTTCTAGGGAATTATTATTATTATTATTAAAAAAATAGTTGAGCGAATAGAGAAACCAAATTAAAATTAATATGTTAATTAGGAAACTATTATGATATCAAACAAAAATAAAATGGTGAAATTACACTAATTGCTAACGATTGATCAGTTAATATTACGCATTATTAACGATTAAAAAATATGGAAAATGTCCCAATTTTTTTTTTTAAATATTTGATTGGACAGAAATTAAAAATCAGCAAGAATATAAATTGTGTTGCATATACACAAAGTATTCCTGCCAACTCCACGCATGTGCACAATTCCAAATAAACACAAAAATAACTTTCCTATGAAAGAATTTGGTTCAATAATAAGACAAAAATGAGAAATGATTAAGATTTGAAGTTCAATCTTAAAATGTTCATATTTATTAAGATGAATAATCCAATCTTTTATAAGTTGATCTATGTTTTTATTTTTATTTGATGTGAAATTTTATCACTTAACATTTTTTGAGTTTTAATCGGATTGAATTGCTGATTGAAGCGGGTTTCATCTTAAAATGTCAATCTTATTAAAAGAAGTAGCTCAAACCCTTATAAGTTAGTTTATATTTTCATATTTATTCAATGTGAGATTTTATCACTTAACATGCCCCGCAAGATGGTATTTAAGCAAATCAATCTTGAAATTCACGTGCTTATTTTTTGAGTTTTAATCTGATTGAATTGATCGTTGAAAATTAATGGGCTTGATAACTTATAAAGACTTATTACATCTTAAAAAGTCAACATTATTAAGAGAAGTAGCATAATTCTTTATAATTTGGTCTATGTTTTTATCTTTATTTGAAGTTGGATTTTATCCCTGAATAGAAACAATATAAAAATAAAATGGTGAAATTCAAATAACAACACTTGCTAATTTTATTTTACAACATATCATGTTAAAAAAAATAATATCAATGAATGAAGAGATTTGGCGCGCTCAAGCACTTATTTGACCTTGAACCTATTTAAATTGGTTAATGACATGCTAAGTTCATACTGATTAGGTTTAGGAAATTTACTTGTTACAAAATTTAATTATAAGTAAATCAGAAATAAAAAAAAAGTTATTTATTCTGAAATTAACATTTATAATAATGTTAAAATAAATAATTTCTTTTACTTATAAATAAGAAAAAAATGGATTTCAAAAAAAAAAAAAAAGAGCACAATACTCAAACATATCTGAAAATAAAAGTTAATTAAAATAAATTGAAGTACATTTTAAGCTTAACCACCTTACGCTTTAATTTCTAGTCTCAGGTAATCTTCAGTATCCTATAAATACAAGATATTATTTGTTTCAAAGAGTTGCTGTTTAAAAATAAGATTGAAAGGACGAGTTTTTAAAATAGAGTGGGCTAATAAGTTACATATTTCAATCTCTATTTTCTTAAATTACTTGAATCATATTTTAATTGTTTAATCAACAATGTATAAAAATAATATTTAGCCCCTATTTGTTTCACATTATTTAAGCAAGAAAATAAAAATTTGTACCTTTTTCAAACAAAGTGAGTCTCACCAACACACAAACTGATCAAATATAGATACAAAATTATAGTATCTATATTTAAAGATATTCTATATTATAAATGAGATGCTCTTTACGAAAAAAATAATGATAATAAATAAACATAAACATAAATAAAAAAACAAAATTATTAGAAGTAATTAACTCCTCAATCTACGTTCTAGAAATAGCTGTGTAAACAAATCCTGAGACTGGGTGCATGATTTTTCATGCTTATTCTCCAAAAGGGTAGGTGTAAGTAAGTATTTTGACTGGAATAAATAATTATTAAATAAAGTTGCTGGCATTAATAATTAAAGCAATTAAGCTAATAAACAAATTTTGTCAACTACATTTAATTAATCAGCAAGTGGAAACAAAAAAATTCATAGACAGAACAATGAATTGAACCACAAAATCTCAGTTCAGAGATGGACAAAAAAAAAAAAAAATAATAATAATAATAATAATAATAATGGAACATCTAACATTTCTAATCTTTCTCTAAAATACATTTCTATGTTACATACGTATTTACGTAGGTGGAATGAATTATTTTGACATTCTGANAAAAATTGATAAAAATCTAAATCAAAATCAACAATTAATTTTAATCACACATTTTATGAGATCTATATTTTTTATCAACTTTACAACTATACGTTTTTTCATTTTTTACTAAATTATGCCAAAAATCTATTTTTTAGCAAAATCAAATGGGACTTAGCCCTTGTTTGAGCCAATTTTTTTTCGAAAATTCATTTTTTAAAACTCATTTTCAACAACATAATCTCCAGTAAAATAATTTTATATGTAAATAAAAAAAAAAAATTCTTATTTTATAACCACACATTCTTAAAAAAAATTACTATTCAAAAACATATTTTTTTCACCCTCAAAATTGGACCCAAACAAGAGGCTTAGTAAGATTGGGAGTCATTAAGAAAAATATTAATTAATGATTTTTGAGAGATAATGTCAATTTTAATTCCATCCACTGATTTAGACCGTGTAACGAAGTGGTGTCATATAGATCACATCACATGCAAAGACAATGTCCTTTTTTTAGTCGTGAAATGATATAAAACATTTGTCTATTTTATGTTAATACTGGCGCACACGTATTGCCTACTTCTAGTATTGACTTAGTGGCATGCAGTTCTCAAATCACTATCAATACAACTTAGTCTTAACATAGTGGAATAAGATATTAAAGAAAAATACAACTAAATTAATATCGAGGAAATTACAAAAAAATGTCGACTTTCATATGGTCATTTGTAAGAATGTCCAAAATTTATTCAACATCCATTTTGCAATATTTTAAACCAAAATACCCTTATTAATAACTTATAATTCCACATTAAAGACAAAAATGTGCATACAATTAAATATTTTGTTGGCCAATAAAATTTTGACACATAACATACTCTACTTATTACAAAAGTAATTGACACTGAATTACATTTCAAAGGTCAATAACTTTATGAAATATAGAGAACTCTCATATATGGAATGAAATCACGTTCTAAGTAAAAGAAGTATCAAAATAGATAGGATTCAAATATTGATAAAAACTTTCAAAATATTGAAAACGTCATTTTAATATAACTTCACATGGAAGCTATTTATTCTTCTCGAAATTTGTGACAAATTGAAAAAAAATTACTTCATTTTCAATTAAGGGTATAATAGACAATTTAGTATTAAATTTGATCATTTTCACAAGAGTTATCAAAATTAGACACTTTTTAATTGACAAACATGAAATTAGGTATTTTTGTAAATTCTCCATTAATATTTTAAAAACCTATTCGGATCATCAACCAAAAAATGTAAAAAGTTCAAAGTTCAAGGATTGAATCAACATCTGGTAAATAATGAAAAAAAACATGAGGTGACTCCTCATTTAGATGGTTACCAATTTTTGGGGGTTTTTTACCTGGTTAAACTTATCTAGTACTAATGGTTAATACTAGTCTATCATGTGTTCGACTTAGAGCTCATTTAATTGACAATATCATGCGTCGATATCTAGCGTTAAATACGTGACAAAACAGTATTAAATCCGCCCGTACTAGATAACACTACTTTTTGTTACCTAGAATTGGGCAGATGCCAATTAGATTCCCAAATTGAATCTTTTGATCTGATTTTTGACAATATTGTATCATTCATGTTCAATTAAACACTAATTTTTTACATTCAAGGGTTTTTTTATGAAGATTTGATAAAGATTGTAGCAAAATTTTCATAAAAGTTGATAATATACATGGTTAAAATGTTGAAAAAAGTTGTAAATTCCACGATTAATATTAATTATCGACTTTCACATCAAATTCTGTGTATCTATTAAGCTATCACAAACAAGCACTCAATTAATGCGCATGCATCCTTGAATGATATGCTATTTCTTTGCACATCATTTTCACATTTAAGATTTATGAACGAATCAGATAAAAACAATGAATTGACCGATTCCATGAATAAAAAATAAACGAAAAGGATGTAGAAGAAAATCGACGTACACTTTTGGGCGTTGAAGAATAGCAGCGCCTTGTGAAGCGCCGCCGTGTAATTATCTGGTTGCGGCGGCCGGTTTTTGTGCTTCGGCACCGTCTTCGCTATGATGATTGGAAGTGCAATCACAACGAACGCAGCAACAAATCCCCAAAACGTCCATTTCAATGCCGTCCGGCTACACACAACGCAACCCAAATCTATGTATTTCTTCTTCTTCTTCTCCGGCGGCCCTAATAACCAGCTCTGTTGCGTTTCATCCAGATTGTGTTGATACTGCTGGTGAGAAATCGATGCCCTATCCCAATCCATATTTCGACTCCTCTCATCTTCCGTAGTTGAATCGCCTCCATTGATTTCCAATGATCCTCCCCAGTGATTTGCCGAATGCATTGTTTTCAATTAGGATTATAGCCTGATAATAAATTCTGTCAAAAATTTAATGATAGGGTTAGATTAATGAAATCTTAATCAGAAAAAGATAATCCAAATTAATGTAATGGAATTTAATATAAACTCACCTGCAAGATATATAGTAAATGCAAACCGATCTACCGAAGATTATGGGCTCAATCCACCATTCTCACATTTCTCACTCTATTTCTTCATGAACCTAACATGTTTATATAGGCTGTCTGTATATGTATGTAGATGATGATTTTTCATGGAAAATTAATAAAGAGAAAGTTGACTTTGAATATAAATATATTTTTTCTTTCGATAGTTTGATAGGGAGACTGAAAGCTGGATTGATACTGAAATGTGAATCCATTTGCTTGCATTTTTCTATTTATAAATTGTTCAATCTTTAATGGTAATTGAATGAAGACTTTTGGGAAGTTTTGAACTTTCCCCAGAAACACCCAAACTAATTCAGTAGAAAAAAATAGTGGTGGTCCGGGAGTACGAGAGTATGGGATCGTACAGAACCGAACTATCTGGTTCGGTCTCATTTGGTTTGAAACATTATTATTATTATTATTATTATTATTATTTTTGAATATTAAAATCAATAAAGGTTCTGGATCAATGGTTCAATCGTTAGGTCATTGCATATTCATAGATCCGAACAAAAAATATTTTTTAAGTGAGAATTTTACTCTTAAGTTTATTGTGTGTGTGTACTAATGAATGCTTCAAAATAAGCAAAGTTAATAGGTTTATACTATTTGTACATTGAGTGACACCTCAATGTACAGCCTCCCTTTTAAAGGAGGGTCCACGATTTTTAATTGGGTGAGGCCCCCCCTATTTGTTAGGATATACCGAGGTGTCAATTTTGATGTACAAATAGCAAAAATTTAAAGTTAAAATGGCATATTGACTAGCAAGAGGGTCTTTTATAAAGTTTGTACAGATTTGAACCCAAACAATAGCATATTTTTGTATATACTATATAGTGTTTCAGTATGGGTTGGGCAGATGTTCGAATTTTATTAAAACAGGTCGGTTCAAACGTATTTTTATTGGTTTTACTGGTTCTTGACCCGTTCAGATGCTTTTCGATCAAAATTGCAAATCGACCAGCCCTTTGACAGGTTTGGCGAGTTTTGGGTCAGGTCGATTTTAATAAATATGATTGATGTAATAATTTTTCTTTTCGTTAAATTAAAATATTGAACGTGTAGAATTATATAATGTTTGATTTGAATAATTAAATTGTATGAATATGAAATGTATAAAGTTGTAGAAGTAAAATGTAGAAATAATAAATTGAATTGAAATATTATAAAAAAAAATCATATTTTGAAAGCCCTCTTCTTTTTATCCAATTTTAAACTGACTACTTATTTTTGAATAAGTGAGGTTAAAATTGTATATGAATAACTAATTACGTGTACTATTCATTTATTTGAAATGAAGCTTCCGAAAACGAGAATCCATTTACTCAAGTTACATGTTTCGTCATTCAAGAATTAATAATAATAATAATAATAATAATAATAATAATAATAATAATAATAATAATAATAATATGGGATATAATTGAACTGAAATGAACTCAAGTAGCACTGATCAGTTCCGTTATGTAATTACATTTGAAACCAATAGTTTGTAAGATTCCCAATGGTTCTTGATTTGATTTGGTTTTCTTCAGAATTGGACGAATCAGATCGTGTCCATCCCTTTAAAAAAAAAAAAAAACCTAATTATACAGATTATTAATTACTTAAATCAACTCATACAATTATCTAGTTTTTGTTATTTTCCTTGAAAATAAACACCGGGATAAGATCCATAAAATTAGCAATTTATGATTTTTTTTTCAAATTGTAATAAGGAGATACTTATAATTTACTGCACAGAACAGATATATATTGTGCTCGTTATAAAACTTTATCAATTAGAAATAAATAAATAAATAAACCTATCCCTTCGGGGGTGACCGAGTTGGTGAAGCAGGTGAACGCAGAGACCGAAAATCACGAGTTCGAATCCCCTCCCAACACTTCCTCGGTCGAGCCCGTCGTACCGGGTTTGTCTGGAGCGGTTTATGTCTCATGTGTGGTTTGCGGGCTACTGCACATGGGGCGAGGTTTGCCTAGTGCGCACTCACGAGTAGCGACTACGGGTTCCTATGTCAACAAAATAAATAAATAAATAAACCTAAAGTCTAGAAAATGGTTTTAGGGGGAGTTCAGTGACATGCAATTTTGAATAATATAATAATGTCGAGTTAGAGTCATTGACTAATTAATTGGAGCTGGTAATGGTTAGAAGTACTTTTAAACTTGGCGGGGTCAAGCCCCTAATTTCTACTTTTAATTTTCAATAATTGGATATTTCACAATGGTCTTTTGAATTGTAAAATACAAAGATATTCTTAAGTAAACATTACAATTACAAAAAAATCACTTTTATCTAAAAGACAATACAACCATTTTAGTTAACAAGTAAAAACCAAACACTTCACACTTAAAATTTCAAAACCAACCAACTTTTCTTATTTGTTATTCCAACACATTTAAAATTTTTTCATTTTTCATCTGCTTCAACTTCAAAATCTCAGAAATTGATCAAACGATGAACAAGATTTTTTTTACGTCTATCATTTCGAATCGGAAAGTATATTTATGTATGTTAAATTTTGTTTTCGTTAAATTAGTACATGTTTTTAATCGATAAATCTTATTTCGACATGGATTAACATGTAGATAATTTTTTTAAAAAGATTTATATTTTTTAAGCATAAACAACAAAGAAATTCATATGCATATATCATGGTTATAACAGCCGGCCGTTAAGCTACATTTTTTTAAAAAAATCCTAATAGTCCAGTCAGTGGTTGGACTAATTTTCCTACTTTTTTTTTTTATAATTAAAAATGTTGTTTTGTCATACAGATATAATTGTGACTCCAATTTATTACTTTGGTGATTTCGAATTGGATGAAAAAGATCGATGTGTATGGAAATGTTCGAGTGATATACGTGGTAGTATTCCAATTTCCAAAACATCGAGTACGTCATATGTGGAAATGTACCATGATTTACAAAACAAGTTGAAAGTAGATCTCTCTTAGTACAATATGAAATTGAAATTTCAATTCAACGATCATTCATCTATTCCGATTTCACCTATGAAAGTTGCTTCTGATGCTGAAGTGAATTAGCTATTTGAATTGAACAAAATACGCAGACACCTCTTTGCGTGACTTTAGTGAGGAAGAATGGCACCGAAAGTGAACACGAAGATTCGGATGGAGGGGATCACAATGCCAATGATTTTTGAGACACAATGGAGATAACTCGTGAGGATGATGTGGTTATTCTCGAGACAGTTGTTCCTCATCGTGATTTCGCTGTTGCATACAGAATTTCGTCGGTAGTTCACGATAACGAGAATAATAATGAATTTACAAATGATGATTGACTACTTTATCCCGTTAGAGACATGAGTGGGATGGGAGCATAGAGACTGTAACGAGTGGATTGTCATCTAATTCTTCACGAGTGGTTACTGATAGTAAGGATTTGTATGTCGAGCAACTATTTGAAACAAAGAAAAATTTGCATGAAGCTACTCATTGAATTGCACTGAAATACAACTTTGAGTTCAAAGTGAAGAAATCAAACAAGTCATTGTTGACGATTGTCTGCGTCAACGACACTTGCTGTTGGCTTTTATGAGCGACGAAGATGGACACGATTGAGTTATTTGTAGTTCGCAAGTATACATGAGAACATACTTACAAAGTGGAAATTCGTCTAAATGATCACAGGCAAGCCCCATCATGGTTTATTGGTCGACATATAATACACAAGTACCAGGACTTACAAACGATTTACAGACCTACGGACATCATAACGACGCCCGTCGAGAATATAGAGTCGTCATAAGCTAATAGGAGGCTTGGAAGGCCAAAAAATGCACGTTGGAAAACTTAATGGGCTCGGTTGAGAAGAGCTATGCCAAATTGGTCAGATATTGCCATAACATAGGTACAACTAATCTTAGCTCTGCATTTTTTATTGAGACGGATGACGATAATTGGTTTAAGTTTTTCTTCATACCTCTTGGACAATGCATTCGGGAATTTCGAAATGCGATACGATCCCCAAATTTAGTCGATAGTACAACTCTGAAATCTAGATACGAATGAAAGTTAATTATTGCTATGTGTCAAGATGCCAGCATCCAAATTTACCCTCTTGCAGTTGGCATAGCTATAGTGAGAATGATCTATCAATGCATTGGTTCTTTACAAAGTTAAAGGAAGTAATCATGGAGGTCGATGACCTCACCTTTGTAACAGATCGGGATCATATATAATAAATGATATCGCTGAAGTTTTTCCTAAGGCAAATCATGGGTATTGCATGTACCATATACAAGGCAATTTGAAGAGTACAATAAATTCATGATGGAAATAGAAAGTATCGAGAGAAAAACATCGTTTTATTGTTCATGAGAGTGGCCGAAACTTATAGTATTGAAGAGTGCAATAAATTCATAGTGGAAATAGAAAGTAAATCATTCCCTGTATGGAAGTATCTAACAGAAATGGGAATTGATTATTGGGCGCGATCACATTTTCTAGGACGTTGATCCAACATGATGACTTCAAACAATGCAGAGTCTCTCAATGCATTATTGAAGAAGGATCGAGAGTTTCCAATCCTTGCAATGATTGAGAACATTCGTAACAAGTTGCAGTAATGGTTTCACGACCAACGTGCAGAATCACATAATCGCACGAGCATGCTAGCCCCGGCTCAGAAGGATAAGCTCTTTAAAGCTGTAGAGGTTGCGGAAAGTTGAATGTGAAATAACTGGATGGGTTGTGCTTCTCTGTGAAATGTGCACGTAATATGACATACATGGTGGACTTGATTGATAATACCTGCACTTGTAGTTAATTTACAGACAAAAATAAAATTAAAATTAAAATTAAAAAAATAATAAATATTAAACAAGAGGAAATTATGAAAATTAAATAAAGAATATAAATATTATTTAATTAAAATTGAAAAAAATAAATTAACAAAGAATATAAATATTATATAATTAAAATTAAAAAATTAAATTTTATCATAAAAAAGAAAAGAATAAAAAATAATTTTAAATTGAAATTGAAAAGAAAATGAAAATGAAAAAAAGGCGTCGGCCCAATCGGCCAATTGATAATAGGGAGAAAAAAATAATCTTAAATAAAAAATTAAAAAATTTTAAAACGATTTTCAAAAAAATTATAATAAATGCAAAACAAATTAAACAAAAGGAAATGATAAAAATTAAATAAAGAATATAAATATTATTTATTTAAAATTGAAAACATTAAATTAATAAAGAATAAAGATACTATATAATTAAAATTTATTGACGATTTTTAACACTCAGCCCAAAGGTCCGACTGTTAAAAGCCTAACGGTCGGCCCAAAATGCCGACTGTTAACAATTGACTGGGCTGACTGTTAAACAGTCCGCCCTGTGATTCACAATCTGTCGATCCGACTGTTTCTCGTCGAAAATGGCAAGAAATCGCCATTCTTGGCGAGATTAAGCTTTATAAACAACAAATATATGTAATACACCCAATTGTTTACCTGAATAATGAAGAATAAACTTTATACATAACAATTTAAAACACAAAACATGAAAAATCAATCTCATAATAAAAAAAAATTACATTGTTGAAGATAATGGTCGGTGTGTGGTGGTCGACGTCGAGTTTGATTGTGAGATGCTTTTTCGAATGGATCTCGACTGTGGTCAGCGTTGGTTTTCCTTCCTCTCAAACATTTTGTGTAGAAGATAAGGGTATTTTGGGGTTTTGATATTTAATTTAGCCTTTTAAATGTTTTAACTGTTTTTTTTAGTGGTCAAATGCTAGTATGAAAATATGGTCGGAACAACTGGACATTTTCTTGTATTTCCTCATAATTGTTATAAACTAGAGAGAAAAAGAGAAAAAAATTAAAGAAATCAATAGATTTGTATATTTTAGTAATAACAAAAAGTTTATATTTATAGAGAATAATTAGGGATGTAGAGTATAATTTTCATTCACTAATAAATATTTTATTTACATCAATCCTTCTTGAATAACACATTACAAAATATCTGCCACATTAAAACTTTGTCAAGAAAACTTTTGGGATAAAACTTGATCGAATGAAAAAAAAGTACATCTGTTCCCCGTGATTTCAATTATTATATCAATTCATCCTTATCTTGTACGTTACAATTTTTGATGAAGTATGTCTCATGTTCTCATGTATATTCTTCAAATAACACCGTCTTTATAAAAGATATTTATCAACATTTGATAACTGTAGTAATATGATAATTCAATAAATAGATCTTATTGATCTCTTCGGAAGTTTCATATATATCGGAGTATTATTTTAAGGGTAAATGTGTAGTATATTATAGACATTTTTTACACAAAGAATATTTCTTGTTAAAACCTTATTAGGAAAACTTATGTGATGAAAGAAAAATAATACATTATTCTTTTAAATACGGTATAAAAATTATCTCATTAAGAATTTTCCTAGAAAAATCTAATGAGATAAAACCTTGGTCAAAGGAAAAATAGTACAACGCATATTTACTCCCCCTCATAATAATATCACTTGAATTATGCTTCTGACATAATAAAACTTTCAGAGATAACATTAATAATCATGCTAGATGAGTTAACTATAACGTATATGAAATTTCAAGATAACTTGATATGAACTCGTGATTTCATCCACCAAGATCTCTGTGAAATTTATTATGTTGAGAATCTTGCATTACATGTTACGATTTCATTTTTCTCATTTCTTTTTCGCATAAGTATATACCTTTAGATTTTCGGACTGCAAATCCACAAACTTTAGGTTTCTCTAGTAAATTCAATTTAGGATTGCGTCCATTTTATTTGGCAAATCATTATTTCGATCGATATATTTCGATGTATTTAATTTCGATTCCCCGCTATATGATGCAGTACATCAAGTACAAAAGTGTTGTCGACAACTTTTTCATTTTATATTCTATTTTTTTCTATAGTGACATAATTTATTGTGATATTTCAATTTTCAACATATCAGGTACCTTAACTTCTTCTGGGTTTTATAATATAATTTCTAGTTAAATATTTATATGTATCATTTGAGGAAAATGTAGATGTTACTTTACCTTTGTAGAAGAATATTCAATGGCAATAAAATATGCTTATGCAATGTTAACTCCTATTACTATATCGAAAATGGAATTCTCTTTCCTCTCTAAAAAGTTGTTTTGATAGGTTTATGCAAAGTTGTTTCGATGTATTAACGCAATGAAAACTATCCATTTGGCAATTACATCAAGGAATTTGGAATTATAAAGTTTACTCTGGATAATGCTAATGTGAGTAAACATGGCATTGACTTGTTAATAGAAACACTTAAATGCGGTTATGATTCTAAATTTTTCAGTTTAATGCTGGCTTAGCATGGTTTAAACCACAACTATATAAAATTAGTTTTGACCTTTGAATTTAGATGGTACCCAGCTCCAAACAGATCCTCGTATCCACTATCTTCCGCGTACCAAGTTATCTATGCACTTGGAATGTTAGAGGCTTAAGACTGATATCTCTCCAAACAAAGGTAGGGGAGGGGAGGCTACGCTCTTATGCGCTCTGGTGCTAAAGTCAATTAAGAGAATGAAGAAATGCAGTGGATGCAGGAGGCACACAAAAAGTAGAAGAAAAGTAGGCAACACAATTTATATTTCTAGAGCGAGGATATCAAATTCTTGATAAACTTCAAATGTCTCTAAATGTGAGTATTTGTAGGCAAATAAATAAGCTTGAGGTGCCTTAGATGCCTAACATGTGGCCTTATCCCAACAACTCATATGTCAATCGCTAAAAAATTACTCTTAGCATCATAGGCCCATGCCTTAATTCATTGTCCTAAATGGGAAAGATGAGATTCAACCTTTTAGAGGTGTCACATCATTATATCTCAAGGTGTTAGGTTACAATCATTTTGAAGCAAATGGCTTTAAGCACTGATCACTTCAATGTCCACATGGCCATCTATCATAGCTAGAAGTTTGGTTCTTGTTGATCGTTTTGAACACAAAACTGACAAGTCCACATAGAGCTATGTCCTCTCGGAGGTTTCCATCAATGAAGGATTTGCAATGCTCTCAGTGCTTCGAAAAATAATTATCGAGGAGGCAACTTGATGTGCCTTCATCACCTCAAGGGCATTTATCGACAAGGCAATGGGATAGAGGAGATAACAAACTCCTATTTGAATGCTTAGAGAATGCTTATGTTGTACTTTTCTTTGCTAGCAGCCGCTTGGCTTGCCACCTAATTAGAAGCATAACAATTATCCCTAACTACAAAGTCTTGATTATTTATGTAAGGCGCGGACTTTGAAAGTGAGGTTTGAAAATTTGTACATTCAAACTTTTTTTGTAAAGGGTCTTGTTTTAGGTGAAGTGTAGGCTTCTACGTTTGAGTATTGGGGCACGTCGAAGTGACATAATAGACCCACAAGTCCAAGCATAAATTTTATATAGGACATTGACATTGATTGGGAGTGTGGCTTTGTCCCCGAGATGAGTAAATAGTCCTATATTTTAGGGATTCTCTCAAAGATGTAAAGTCCCATTTTATGATGCATCTCTTTAAGGATATGTAAATTCCCATTTGAGGATGTAACTCTTGAAGAACAGGTGAAATCCCAGTTGAGGAGGCCAAGTCTTGAAGAATATGTGAAGCCCTAACTGAGGACTCAGCTTTTGAAGAAAAGATTGTTAGATATTTATACAATAAATATAATATGTGAAAGAAATAATTAATTCAAGTGAAGTACCCAACTGGTGAAAAGTGTGGAATTTGTGTGGGAGGTCGTGGGTTCGAGTCACGCCTCACGCATTATATTAAAAGTCTTTGATTGGGCCTTGGGCTTTTGGGCTTTGTTGATTCTAAAAATATTTTTATTTTTTTTAATCATTTTTGGAATTATTTAATGGGTCAACTAGCCAGTAAAATATTACCGTTTTTAACTATCCCAATATTAACAGCCCATTATCA
>CAIGRP010029931.1:0-29199 GCA_903798385.1 Fraxinus cuspidata
TTATCTCTTAATAAAAAACTCGAAAGTCTACGGCAATTTATGCGTAAATTACTGAATATAAAAGTATAAGGAAACAGACCACTTGCACATAAGTATCTTATCTCGATTGATCAAACAAGCTTTTGAAAAAAATATACTAACAATTTATGGCTGCTTTATATGAAGTTGTCGTGTAAAATTCTTTGGTAGTGAATTGTGGCACAATTACACAATACTGATAGTTGAAATTCTCAATTGAGTTTGTATATCACTATAAATTAAAATGATGTATTTTAGAAATTTGGATAAGAATTAATTTCAAAAAATAGAATTATGATTACTTTTAAACTTTATTAAATTAAGATTGAAATTGTATCTAAATCACAAAAGATAATCATTATTAAAATCAACAATTATTAGTTTATCGATACATAATTATTTGGCTCAAATAAGATATGAATTTGAAACCTATTTCATTTTAATCCTCATTTTTTAAAAAATAAAAACACTATAAATAAAATTTTATTTAAAAATTTTCGGGGCGTTACAAAGATTAAGCCTTTATTTGAACCCCATCTTTTGAAAGAAAAAAAAAATGTATTTTCGAATTGTGTTTTGACCTTATTTCAACAACACATTGTTCAATAAAATAATATTACATACAAACACAAATTTTTTCCTTATTTTTTTAGCCACTCATTTCTCATCAATATACTATTCAGGTTTTTTTTGGCCTTTTTTGACAAAGAAGAAGCTCAAACAAGCCTTAAATATGTTTTGTCTTTTATCCAATCTAATCATGCCAGAGAGAATTGTCATGACTTTTTGAATATTACAAAATAGAATAAGTGATTTTTTGAAATTTCTGATTTGAATTTTTCTCTCGTTGAGCAGCAATCACACAGCTGCCAGAAATCGACGATCCACACACTACTCATCTCTATTTTAAGAGAGCACGGGTGTGTTTGAGTCACGTATTTTGGAATAGTTGATTGATGGAGAATGTGTGGTTGAAAAAGAATAAAAAGTTATTGACGCAATGAAAAATATTATTTTATCGAAAAATGTGTGGTTGAAAATGCGTAGAAAAATGATAATGAAAATCTTAATTAGGTTGTGCTATATTAACCAACTTGATGTGAGGATGAGAGATCAGGTTATCCTTCAAATTCTTCACTTCCTGATTGAGTTTGTTCTCTGCAAATGGCTTCAACCAACAACGAAATAGAATACGAATTCCTCCCATTTATTCGAGCCTACAAAAATGGCCATATAGAAAGACTCATGGGTACTGATTCCATTCCCGCCGGCACTGATCCTCAAACCGGTGTTTCATCTAAAGATGTAACAAATATAGTTCCCGATACTGAAGTTTATGTCAGAATTTTTCTCCCCAATCTCAGCAACAAAAGTAAAAAAATCCCTCTTCTTTTTTACATTCATGGAGGAGGTTTTGTTGTATCCACACCGTCATCTCCTATATATCATAACTATCTGAATGCGCTTGCGGCTGAATCTCAAGTTATTGCCGTTTCGGTTCATTACAGAAGAGCTCCTGAACACCCTCTTCCAATTGCGTATGAAGATTCATGGGCTGCACTTCAATGGGTGATTTCGCATTCCAAAGGCGATGGCCCCGAGGAATGGTTGAACAACTATGCAGATTTTGAACGTATATTTTTGTCCGGCGAGAGCGCCGGCGCTAATATAGTCCACAATTTGGCAATTGCAATTGGGAATTCTGAATTAGATTTAGGGCTAAATACGAACATTCTTGGTATTGCACTGGTTCATCCATACTTTTGGGGGTCGGATCCAATCGGGTCGGAGGCAGTGGATCTGGATAGGAAGGCATTAGTGGACCGATTCTGGCCGTTTGTGTGTCCATCGAATCCAGGTAACGATGATCCACGGGTCAACCCGATGGCAGAGGGTGGGCCGGGCTTGACGGGTTTGGGTTGTAGGCGGGTTCTTGTCTGTGTGGCTGAGAAGGATATATTGAAGGATAGAGGTTGGTTTTATTTTCAGGCATTGGGTCGGAGCGGGTGGATGGGTGTGGTTGAGATCCATGAAACAGATGGAGAGGATCATGCTTTTCATTTACATGATTTGCAATGTGAGAAGGCCAAAGAATTGATTTCAAGAATAGCTGCCTTTTTCAATAGGGATATGCCTCCAATGTTTCCTTAAAATTTGAGTATTTCATATTTTTACGAATAATGCTATTTAGCCCAATTGGGATTACAATCCCAGTTTAGGTCACTTTAAATGATATCATTTAATGTCACACTAACATCACCTAGATTGATGTTGTAACCCGAGCGAGATTATATAGCATTACTATATTTTTATTATAGAAAAAAAGAGAGATTTCCCATTTCATGTCGATGTTGTGGATATGCTATATGTATTGAATATCATTTATTTGATTATGATACGATAATCGGGTGTGCTTTCCATAAAGAAATTTAGGTCGACTTTGACAAGTAAAAGTTCAAAGCCTGCCAATGAAAGGTAGATGGGATTGCCATTAATCCCTGCTTTTAACTTCATCAATGGACAAGTGATGACCTTTTCCAAACCAATAATTGTATCACACCTTACAAATTTTTTTATTTTTATTCTCATTTTTGTAACAAGAAAATAGTTAAAAATTCACAGCTTAGTCAATTAAAGGGTTGTTTGACAAAAAATTCGATTAAATATTTAGTAAATTTTGCTAAAATTTATGAATTCAATGATACGTATTGTCAAAATCAAAGGTTGACTTTGCTATCAACTTATTAACATCTTTTAAACTACATGCCAAACAATCCTCAAGTAGCTGAATCATGGCGAGAAACAGTGATGTTATTATGCATCATGCTCATCTCATACGTGCTCCCTATAATTGAATAATTAATCATTTCATTTAAAAAGTATTTAATAAATAGATTTTACAATATCTTTATCAATATATATAGCACAATTTAGTTTTCAGTTATAGAATTTTCGTTTTGTGACATGTTAACAAACTAAATTGTCATATCCTTCTCCCAAATCGATGAATATTTCAATAATTCATACCGTGCTATAATTTCAAGAAGATTTGCTTATGAATGAATCAAAGGATTAATAATAAATGAATTTGATGGGCTGGATTCACTGATTTTTTAGTATTACATTCTATAACCAACCAAATAATTCTCGGAATATATTTGGTAAAGAAATAAAAATAGTATGTATACCATTGGTGGATTTTGATTGATTTATTCTACAAGTTATGCTATTTATTCTAATGGTGGAATAATCATGTGATGTGGCATGACAAGACTATTTAATCCGCCTTATTATTTCATTGCACATCACCTATCATATAAAACGGTGATCATTACACGTGTAATAAGTAACATTATTCTTTATACGATTGTTAAACTCTTATGATAGCTCAATGAATTCGATTTTTCTTTTTTGTTAGTCAACGTTCAAATAAGAATAATGGAATAAATTTCAACCGAAATCAACAAGTCGAGGGTCCTCCTCTAACTGGAACCTACATAACCACAAGAATCCTTTAATAAAATGGGATTTCAACTCAGCACATTTTCAGTGAGCCATTTCAATATCGTGCTAGTAATGTAAGCGCGGCTTGGCAGATGTCGATTATGTCATAATATTATTGGTGTTAAATACGTGGCAATTAAGAGAGATTAATTGATAAGTAATCTCAAATGGTACCCATATCCACGTCTGACCTATTAATTAATGCCATACATAGTATTTCTCTTATTCTACGGTCCAAATTCATGGCTCCCACTCTTGCATTGACTTTGAGCTTCAACCTATATTTTTCATGATTTGCCTCTTTGTCTATTCTCTACTTCAGTTTCAACCTTGCAAACAGTTCTCAGTTTTAGCCAAGAGACTCTCTCACAGATGGATTCAAGCAGTGGTCAGGTCATTCATGATGTTCCACCTTTCCTAAGGGTGTACAAAGATGGAACCATAGAGAGACTCCTAGGAACGGAAATTGCACCAGCAACCTTTGATCATCAAACTGGAGTGTCCTCCAAAGACATAGTTGTCATACCTGATACCGGCATCTCTGTCCGGATTTATCGACCCACTCTCACAACCAACCACCAAAGACTTCCTCTGGTGGTCTACTTTCATGGTGGAGCATTTTTCATATCTTCAGTATCTGATCCCTTGTACCATGGCGTGTTAAACATATTAGCCTCCGAGGCTAAGGTTGTCATTGTCTCAGTCGACTACAGAAGAGCCCCCGAACACCCTCTTCCGACCGCCTATGAGGACTCATGGGCTGTCCTTCAATGGTTGGCTTCCCACAATTCAGAAGGTGGAACTGAGAATTGGCTAAAGGAAAATGTTGACTTTGGCAGGGTGTTTTTGGCAGGAGATAGTGCTGGTGCAAATATATCACACCACATAGCAATCCGGGTTGGGTGCTCGGTCGAGTCTCTATTAGGGATCAAGTTTGATGGAATTCTTATGATACAACCATACTTCTGGGGTGAAGAACAAATCGGGGCTGAGGCACACGATCCAATACGCAAAGGTATGGTGGACAAGTGGTGGCAATTTGTTTGCCCTTCAGATAAAGGCAACAATGATCCCTGGATCAACCCGTTTGTTAATGGAGCTCCAAATCTTGCTGGATTAGCATGTGAGAGGATTCTTGTGTGTACAGCTGAAAATGATATCTTGAGGGATAGAGGAAGATTGTATTACCAGTCACTTGTGAAGAGCCAATGGCAAGGTCAAGCTGAGGCTTTTGAGACAGAAGCAGAGGACCACGTCTTTCACATCATCAATCCAACCTGTGAAAAAGCTATCAAACTGATCAAGCGCTGTGCTGAATTCATAAACAATAAAGGAATGAATGTCAGTTGATTCTTGAGTTTATTTTCAGATTATCATTTGTACCAATTTAAAAACTACACTGTGCAGGCATCCACCAGTTGTGTCAGCACATAATAATGTTATTATCAAGCATATTCTACATCACCCATTCCTTTGGCTGTTGTTTTTTTACCACATACATCTCAAATTGGTTCAAGTTCCCTCATAAAACGATCAAAATATATATCCTACATGGGTTACTGCCATTTGTAATGTAACAGAAGTTCACAGTAACACAAGTTTTGTTGCCAACAAATTTTTACCAGCATATAAATCCATTTTTACCGATGGTTGTTTCATTACAAGAACTACGAAAGCAATTAGATCCTTAACATGGATCAAAATAATTTTAGTTTACCCCTTCCTCTTTTGACGAGCCTGCATTTAATTTTTGTAGAAGAGCTTATTTAGAAACTACTTTAGGCTAGCTTCCTCTAAAAGCTCTTCCAACGAGATGAACACGTTTAGAAAGTTATCTGAATAAGTCTAAAAGTAGCTTCTTAATTTCAGAAGCCACTTTTGACTTTTTAAAATCCCTACCAAATTGGCCTTTGATGAACTAAAATATTTTAGGATGGCGGTATGACCAGAAATGATTGTTAGTTGGAGCATCATGAGAATGATTAGTCAATTGCTAAATACCTTGCTTAAAGACAAATGTTGTGTCCCCTCTTTTGGACCTTAACAAAGGCTGCATGAATGGGAGAAACCAAATAATTTGAGCATAGAAAGGAGCCTTATGTCCTTGAATTAGGATTCTATAGAGAGACAAATATCAGGATGATATAACATGGAAAAACAAGAGATCATGTCAAAGATAGTTGCCTACTCAGAGTACATAAGAAGACACTTGTTCACATCAAGAGAAAGCAAACCAACCGGTCAACGTTTTAGTTTAACTATCACAAGAAACATATTGCTGACTCTAGAAGACAACAGTGTCCAACATAGTTCTCAATGCCTGAATAATGTTTGAAGACATCAACTTCGAGACACGCTCCTTGGGATGCTTCTTTGCGTCTTGCCTTCCCACATTAGCAATAGCTAGCTTTTCTGGCGGCCTGAACTACTTTCTTATATATGATAGTTAAATTAAGCATCTCCCGCAAAAGTGATTCCAAAAATTACGACTTGCTTCAATTAGAACAGAGAAGAAAATAAATCATGTTATGGTATCAAAGTTTTATTTGGTTAATTACACCCCATTAATAACATGGGAACCACACAAAGATATCCTCTTTTGATACAAAAGACAAACAGCTGTCATGGAAATGTGTTAACTAATATAATATATATGTTTGCGACGACATAATCCCTGATAAATATTAAGGATCCTTGATATCCAATCAACATCTTCAGTAGGTACTTTACAATGAAGAAGCTACATTTATGCGACCAGTAGATACACTCAGAAGGATATCTGATTATTTATCGAAGTAGAAGTGCTCACGTTAATCTACCGCCATTATTTTCCAAAGCTCATCTTTAAGAGTAACAAAAAAAGGTAACAGCAGAAAGCCAATTATAATCTCATAACAAATTGTGAAGATTTGTAATTTAACTAAGAATCATTCCAATCAATCAGTTCTACAAGCCTCTGAAAGGTCCATACTGGTACTAGAATGCAACCTAAAAACATCAACATTGCATTTCACAATCCACCATCCTCACATGGGGGATCTGCAATGTAACAAAGTCAGAAATTTCAGGGAAAAATGGCCACTAATACTAGTGCACTAGAAAGAGTCAGACTGCAATTTGAATGATATCATCAAATGTCCTACTGTGCTAGGAGATTAAAAAAAAAAAAAAAACGATTTCAGTACAAATACCCAAAGGATGCAGCAAACAAGTGTTAATGCATTTGCCATTACGAGGTGGCTCAGGGGAATATGCCACAGGGTGAACCTCAAAGCATGACATGAAAACTGGAAGTCAAAATATTTACAATAATTCTGTTGGTTCAAGGCCAGCAACATTAGTGGGGAACCATGAAAACTGGCCAACAAAAATTATTTCTCTGTCTCATACTTCCATGGAAACCAGCTAGAACATAATCCCAACAGCACCCACAAAAGTAAGAGCAGGGCAAATCCCAACGTACCTGAACTTTCTGCTCATTTGTTGTGGAAAGGGGCATCAAACCGCTGAAGAGTCAATCCATCTGTCCATTTCTTCTTGTGAAGATTCAGGAGCATCTTCTTCATTCTTCCTGTAGTTTATGGCTATAGTGTAATAACGCCAGTTCAAACCATGAATCAAAGGCTGAAAAACATATCACCTCTTTAAATTGCAAACTATAGTAAACAAAATTAATCAAACAGCATTGAACTAAATATCTGGTAATTACTTGGATGGATGGTTTGTTGAGATATCCCAGATTAGATGTTGTCCGTCTTGGCTCTTGGCCAAGCATCATGGTTTGGGGGTTAATCAGTCTGAAGGCATCAATCACCACCTTTCCTTTAACACACTAAATTGAATCCACCACCACTGCAACTGCTCTTTTATTCAAAGCTTCAAAACACTACATCATACAATAGGAAATGGCAACTGAGGACGCTAAAGATACACAAGTCTAAATAAAAATTGACTGAACAGTAAACAATTGATAGTGGAAAAATTAAGTAACGAACTTTCCAACTATCTGTGTATGCCATAAATTCATTTCTCCAGCCAAACTAAGTAGCGTCAACAAAAGCGCGAGGATAAAAACCCCTAATATTTACTTTTTCCAACAACTTACCCTACCTTGTGCCTACTGGCCAATATCAAATGCCGCTCCAGCCCCCAACCCAAAGAGAAGACAATAATATATAGTAAAATAAAAAAAAAATGTCCATCAGAAGCACATGGTTTCTTTGAATAGCTAGCTAGATAATACCATAGATATACAAGATACCAATAATGGTTATACAGCAGAACACATATGACGTCTTCTATCAGGTTACCATATGATTTACTTAATAATGTTCTCAATCTCACATGGTATCATTTTTAAAAAAGAAAGCAGAGAAAAATATATAAAATGCTCAACCCCAAAAAGATGGATATATAACCCCAAACAGAAAATGTACAAAGAATATACCTTCCTAAGCACAAGGTTATAAAATTAAAATTTGGTTGATAATTGAAAAACAAAAATTTCACAAAATCTCGGTCTCCTCTTATTAGTTTTACCTCATGATTTTAGAAATACTCGAAATTCAGGACTAACAGAACAAAGCTAAAATAGATAGCAACAAGACAAATCTTTGAATGTGTAATTACATATTACCTACATTTACATTTTACAGCATCACATGTTTCTTTCTGGTTTAATAGAATCATGGAATTATTGATAATCAATCCCACAATACGATATTGCCAATCCCAAAAAAAATGATAAAAGGTAAATAACCAGGTTCAGTAAATAGAGGCAAAGGGTAGGATGGGAATGACTGCTTAAATGGATATAAACATAATAAAAGGGCTGTGAAAATTTGTGGAATATTTTTTCACGAAAAGCAGACATGAGATAAGAATTCCAGTGTTTCACTAAGATTTCGAATAGAGGTCCCGAATTCCAGTTATATCACTGAAGATGTAAAAAATACCAAGTGCAAGAACAGGTAAATATTGATTGAATATTCAATGATACAGAAAGTAACAACGCAAGTTGGAGCAGTGCAGAATTAATGATGACGGAGTACCAACCTGCTGAGTATTGATGTCAACGCCAGAATGCCAACACCCAAAACCTGGATGTGAATGATACCAACCAAACACCATCTCTGGTCCGCAACCAACGGCAAACAAAACTTGCTGAATTTAAGCAATGTAAGAGAAGAAAGGACATGACATAGTAACAATAATAACAAAAACCAATATCAGTATATATATATTCTACTAGAAATTCAGTTAATTGAAAGAAGGGTAGATAATATAGCAATTCTTGGACCCTGTAAGAAACTTTTAAGTCACCAATTTTAACATTAATTCAAACTAATAGAACCACCTCAAACCCATTAACCGCAGTCTTTTCTAGAACACCATTGTTCGTTGAATGATCTTAGAAAATGCAAGTTATGGGAATACTGATCTAACCGCGCAGACGCAACTTAATACTATTTAAAAATATGTGCAGCAAAACCTATCGAGAAACAAAAATATAATAAAGATAGTTGCTTGACTTGCTTACAGAAAATGACATCAGAAAATACAAATGCTGATTAATTTGAAAATAGTGATAAAAATTCTCATGTGGCAGAATTAGCAAGCTTAGAACTGCCAGTTCAGCATCCACAACTACTTTTAGTTTACTAGAAAATGAAAGGTTCATAGGGCTCCAAGAAACTTTAATAAGTTTCCATTCACCTAGAAAACTCTGCTGCTTAATAATAAACCCACTCGTCTTTTACATTTTCTGTAATGCGCTTATGCAAGCTCTTGTTAAAAAAAAAAAAATCAGATAGAAAACAGAAGAACCAAGATTTTTTTCCAATTTCCAATTATTTATTCTATTTTTTCCTTTTGTACTTATTTTTCTTTGGAAGGATTGGAGATTTATAGTCAAGGATGTCAAGGAAAACACAAAAGTTGGAAACTTTATTCTAATTTTTTAATGGTTTAAGAACTAAGTATACCATCGCTACTCAGCTAGTTTTCTTTATTCATTGCCTTATCATCACGTTCTTATCTGAAAAGAAATAAATAAATCCAAAACCCTTCGATTTCTTTCAAACGTCTTCAAAAGAATCAAAACCTACAAAACGAGCACCACCTATCTTAAGCAAGAAAGCCCCAAAATTTTCAATCAGAAGAGAAATTAAATTTTACCTGCCAGTCTGCTTTAGCATATCAAGCATATTGGTCTGGAAGACATGATCCACAGCCTCCACGCTAACTCCTGTCCCACTCTGTGGCATCGCGAAAACATTCACCCCTCGAACTGTATATTCATCCACAAACTCCCCTAGCATAACTGTATAAGCCCCATCACTTCCATAGGCACCACTGCCCTTCCTATCATAATAATTTTATACACACATCAAATAAACCTTAATTCTATCAATACACGCAATAAAACTTTTACACAAATGCATAAAAAGTGAAAAATACTTCATATCGACATGCACAGATGTGTTTGCATATGTATCCACACATCAAATAAATGCACGCAATAAATAACTCAGACAATACTTTACATCGACTCATACGGATGTGTTTGCATAAGTAATTCTAAAACCATATATTTACCGTGTTTGAACATTTTAAGGAGGGCAAGAGAAGACATGTAGAATTGTTCGGAGGAATCAAGAGTTGGAGAGTCCGGTGGCGGGTGTCCGAGGTAACCGCCGGTTCCGGCGAACATTCTTTGTAGTCTTTCCATGCCAGACATTTTCTTTTAACTTGGGTCTTCTCCGTATTCCTGAGATTTTGTTTAAGCAGATTAAATACGGAGTTCAAGAGTTGGATTTCTTAGCAAACAAGACAGGTGTTCATGCTATTTAACAATAGCACATTCTTGAAAAACATTTTTATCCATCAATTTTCGTAAAACGATATCTCAATTGAGCTAATAAACTTTAATTTATCTCAACTAAGTTGCTAAATTTCAATTTCATCTCAATTGAGCCATTGAACTTCATTTGGTTTTCAAAATTTACAACTTCATCATCTATGTATTTCCCAAATTTATGGATGGCCGGGAGGGATTCACATTATCATTATAGGCTTGTTGAGAAGCTTCGAGTGGCGAGACATGGACAGTACTGGATTTTAAAAATCTCCATTTATTATCTCATTTAATTAATTATTTCATAAAATATTATCTATTTTTATGTACAATTTAAATTGAAAATGTATAAATAAAATAAAAGTTTTTAAATGAGATTAGGAAATTCAGGACAAGATCATGTACCCTATCCTGCCTTGTTTACTGTTCGAGCAGGTCGAGGTGAGAAATTTTACCATCTCTATTCAATGTCTTTAAGGGAAAATTAAAGCAGTAGTTCTTAACCTTTTAATTTTTGTAGATGTTACATTAACTTTCATTTTGAACAAACAGAGGTCTCTGGCCTTTCATAGATATGCAGTTGAGATCCACCTGGAAGGAAACCATCCACTTTTTTGTTAATTGATCAAAAAATGGAAAAATTAAATATTTTGATTAATTTAAATAAGGGCATTTTCATCAATCTTATATTAATAATTATATTAATTATATTAAACCCGGGATGTCCTCTGAGTTTGTGATAGAAGTATTTGGGTTGTAGACTGTAGGCAAAGGTAGACGTGTAGCAGTAATGGTGGTGGTTCTTGCAATATTAAATTCACATTACGTCACATCATAGAAGTTTTAAATTAAAAAATCGTATATTTTATTATTTTAATTAACATATATCACCATAATCTTCATTGGATAAATCTATTTGTACATAATACTCCATACTGAATTGTTTACCCCCTCTCACATGCACGCGGGCCCCGCGTGAGTAAAAAAATTCCAAGATGTGGTCTCCACCCCTATTGTGAGTAGTCGATAAGGGATTATGTAAAAAAATTCGGTACATGTAGCATGACCCATCTTCATTTTACCATTTTCATTTCTACAATACCGATCAAGGGGAAAATTAATTAAAATATGAATGCCAACAATGGCGAATGCAAAGATTTTGAGTTAGGGAAACACAATTTAACTTGCAAAAAAAGTTGTAAAAAATATAAAAGCATTCGATATTTTATTACAATTGTTCTCTACTCGTTCACATACTTTAATAATGTTTCATAATTACATCACATTCAATATTGCTAAATACATTATTATTAATATATACAATTTGACTATCATTCAACCGCTAATTTTTGATTCGATAAAACTTCATAATTGTTCAATTTTATAAATGCAAAAATATTTCATATATCAGCATTTTCATCCAATTACCAATTCTCCCCCACCAATAAATAATTAGCACGAAACAACAGCCCATTAATAAAAAAAAGAAAAAGAAAAATGTATGCAAATGCACCTTTGTTATTAAGGGGAGGGGTGGCGTCGAAATTGCAGTAGCATATGGGGTTGGTGATGACGTAATGACAATCACTTTGCAACAATGTTAGAGTAAATTGGTAGCGAAAGAATGCAAATTTAGCTTCTAATTAGTTGAAAATTTTGATTGGGAGGTGAAAATTTAGAGTAGATGCGTTAATTTGTGAAGAAATTGTAGAAATTTTTTTGAAGAATTAGAAGGGTTAGAATTTTGTTAAATGGGGGGTGAGGGAGAGTCTTGAGAGAGAGAGAGAGAGAGAGAGAGATCAGATTTATTGTGATTATTCTAAAAATATTTAATAAAAAATTAAGTTGGGCGTGAGGGGTTACGTGACCCCATGCCTCCCTCCCCATCCGCCAGTGACTGTGGACTAACATTTTGCTTTAGTTTGAGTCTATGAGAAATGATAGAAATTATTTTGGACGGAATTATTTTTGGAGGTACGTTACAAAGACAATAATATGGCAATTATAAACACGAGAACAAATTGGGAAGATTTTGTTTTATTTTCAAATATTTGTATTTTCTAACAATTTGTTTATTTCAGGTCACCATGCACGAATGTCCACAAGTGGTCAATTGGGGGTGTTTGATGAACATTATTGAGGAAATAATGTATTTTAAATAGTGATGTGATGGAAATTATGTGGTCAAAAAATAAAGAAAATTTTTAAATGTAATGAAAAATATTATTTTATTGAAAAATGTGTGATTAAAAATGAGTTTTGAAAGAATGTAGATCAAACAGGGACAAAAAATCACTCAATTAAATATTTACACAAGTACATAATTTTTAGTAATTTCGTCGTTATATCTATTTAGCCCATATTTGATTCATATTAAAATTTTCATTTTCTTTCTTCTACTCATTTCCAATCACACATTCTTCAATAAAAATAATATTTTCCATCACATCAATAACTTTTTATTTCAACATCACATTCTTCATCAAACTATTCCAAAATAACGTGGATCAAACACAATTTAAATTGAACTTTGTCAAGAGTAAGAAATTGTTAACCGTGTCTTTTCCGAAAAGTATATGTTCACTGTGTCTTTTCCGAAAAGTTGACATATAGTCTTGTGGATGTGCAAGATGAGTGATATGTCTCGAGATGTGCGAGAAAGGTTTGAACTAAGTTGTGCACTCTAATTAATCCCGGTCGCAAATGATTTTGTGATAGTGAAACTCCATAGAAATACGGACCTGCGCAGAAGAAATGATATGATTTTGCGTTGTGTGATATTCATGGTTGAAAATCGCTTGAGGCGGCCACGATGATTGCGTATGGATCATAGTGACATGATACATCATTTGGGTGATCTTTCGAAATATATGAATATAAATTAAAAATAGTCCATATTTACTAGATAGAGGAATAGCAGAGTTAATTAAGATTATCTATTATGTTAATTTTTTGGAACGAAATTAAATCCCAACATATATAAGCAAAAACTTTTTTGAAGCCTAAAAAAAAAATCTTTTATTCAAATTTGCTCATACTTCAAAAGTTTTATGGATATATTGTTGGGACTATCAAATTGTTCAAAAACGAGGATCTGAATATCATGTTAAAAAGTTATTCGGAAACTCAAAATCAAATGGTGGTCAAAATTTCATGAAACAAATTGATGTCCAAAAACAGTAAATTCATGAATTCAAGAGTAGACGAATGTGTTTTGTGTTTTGTCCTAATATGTGGGAATTGGTTAGAGTTTGTTTCAACTGAGCTCATCTTTGTTCTTGAATCCAGGCACGATTCTTTGTTGTCTTGAACTTGTCCTAAAGTTATTGCAATTAAGACATGTACACACAACATCAGTTTTAGAAGACATCTACATAACGCCATCTTCATGTTTTCTTGAACTTATAGACTCGACTTTAAGTTAGAATTATCTTGGTAAGGATTGTTCTGGGGGTGTCAGAATGGACGAGTTAAAATTGGACTGTAGGCTGGCCTGGTCATTTGGCAAGTCATGCTAGCCTTCACCTTGAGGCCTGGTGGCCTGCGAGGCAGACATTCAGGCCTCTACGAAAAGGATTCAAGTCATAAAAAGAAATATTTAGTTTGGCAACATTCAAAAATGAAGAAAGTTATAAATGTCAATGGAGAAGAAATTATCGCGAACAATTTTGCAATTACTCTAAAATAATTTATGTTGGAGATCTAGTAGTAGCACAGGCGACCTGATTAGGTATGCGCTGAAATGTGCAAAGGCACACGGCCAACTGGAGGCAGCATTGTGTGTATTCACAACCCGTCTAGCCGTGGTTCTTCCATCTCGAATACAAGCAGTTGGGTCTAATTTGCACGAACATATGCGAAAAGGGATGGCCATGAACATAGCAGCAGGAGAGCAACCTTTCAGCATTGCAGAAAATTTCTTTTCTACCACTTGAGCTAGGCCTTGATCTCCGTTGGGATGATAAATACTTTATGCAGAACCACCCTAATAAATCGTCTCAATTTGTCAAATAGAATAATGTCTTTTATTCTACACTATAGGAGAAATGGTTGCCAAGCATATGTAATATATGTCAACAAAAAAAAAAAAAAAAAGGAAATAAGTGACTTAACATTCTACATAAATCGAGCTGTCACACCTCTTAATATGTTGGACGACCCAAGCACGCAATGACGGAGCCAAGAATTTAGGTAGGAGGGCGAAAAATATTTTGGGGGACGAAATGCAAATGTATTGTGTGTATATTAAAAAAATTCAAAATCTCGATCCCCCTTCCCTCTACCATTGCAAGCACCTCAAAGAAATTATAGTCGGGTTTACGAAGATTTTTCGAATATATTGTGCCAGATCATGAACCAACAAAGGCCTACAACTGCTTCCCATCAAACACATAAATATGGTTGAACACAATGTGGTGAGAGACATGTTCTATCCATGGCTACTTTCATTATTAAATAATATTCCTACTTTATACCTTATAGATTACAATTTGCAGAACGCATAAAAGAAAAAAGAAAGAGAAAGCAAAAATGCTCACTACATAATGCATTATTAGTTCAAAACAACATACCCACCATTCATATTCTATATTCCATGAATCAATAATAGAAATTGAAAAAAAGATGCTCAATTTTGCCTTAATCGTCCGTTCATTTTTTCTTTGTTGCGTGTTTAGCATGTTGGACTGGATATAATTATAGAAAATAAAGAAGAAAGATATTTAAGATATTTGTGTACTGTATTGTCATTTTCTACGTAGTGCATATTCTATCCCGTGATGCATACTAAATATGAAGGTAATTTGATTTAATGGTCGACACATGCTTCCCAAGCTAACATATTGCGGGCACGTTTCGATATGTTTGAGAAATTCAAAAGGCTTCTTTCAATTGTTCGCGTTCTTGGAGGCTCTATCTTCATGTCCGAAATCTCTTATCTTTCTATTTTGGTAATATAGAAAAAGAAATGATACAAAATAGTAATTTCAACTTCTATCCAAAATGCACAAGATTTCTGAATTTATTGGAATTTTCATCTATGCATCTCCCTTTTAGACATGATGGCTTTGAGTCTTCGGAGCAAAAAGCAAAAGAAAATCCTCCTTATAAGGTTGTGTTTGGATTTTAAGTTATTTTCCTTTATTAAATTATTTATCAATTGCTTTTAAGTGTTTACTTCCTTTCGTTTTTGAGTAAGTTTTCCTTGCCATAAATCCTTGGCTTAAGTTTCTTCTCCCAGTGTTTGATAAAAAAATATTTACAAATACAGTAATGAAGACTTTTGTGTCCATTGACAACTGGAATAAGCAAAAGGCCAAAGTTTTCCATTTGGAAAACACCATCAAAAGTCGAAGAAAAAAGTGATATATAATAATCAAGGAATAACAAGAACGATAAGAAGAAGAAGAAGAAGAAGAGTCGAATAGTGTAAAGTTAAAAAGATATAGTTTTTCTCGAGGAATACCCATTTTCATCATGTTTTACTCATCTTATTCTTCTATAAGTTTAAGCACATGTTTCAAATGACCGAGCAGCAGATTATAGGAAAATACGGGCAATGCCCTTTTGGCCTTAATTTGTATCTCTTGCTAATCCTCTCTCTTCAACAATGACTGCAAAAATATGCCTTCTCAATAAGGTATATTTTTAGGAGTGACTTTTGTGTGTTTTCTCCATTTTCTGCTTTGTTTTTATGTCAATATCAGTGATGAAATTTCGTGGAGTTCAGTTTTTTCAAATAGACGTTGACTCTTTGAAGTTTTTGTTGAAGTTGATGAATAAAATGAAGTTTTTCTTGCTCGACTTGAATTTTTCCAAGCACCTCTCTCTCTCTCTCTGACCATTTCTTTCTCCTAATATTTCTAACTGTACACATAAACAAAGAAGAATAAAAAATCAAAACCCAATTCTAAATTCTCTTGTTTCATCATTTTTCTTTTCCTCCTCATGGAGATTCTGAGATGGAAACCACAGGTTTGATTTATTTCTGATATTTGTATTTTCAAGATAATTTTACTTCAAATGCTGATCCCAAATTTATTGAGAACAAGGCTTAGATTCGATAATTTTTTGCTTACAGGACGCATTGGTGGCGAAGGCACCTAAAAGGAATCCGCTGATATTAAGAATGGTGGTCTTACTTTTTGCCATGGTTTGTGGACTGTACATATTTTCATTCTGTATAAGGCAAACAAATAGAAACAATAATCCTCTAAAAATTCAAGTTATTGATCGAAGAAGAAACTGGCATTGTAGAACTGCTCAAATACAAGAATGGGACATTCCTTATATACATTTCCCAGAACCTGAAACCTTTAGCAGGTAAAACTTTCAGATTTTCACTTTTTTTTGCTTTTGATTCAATTTATATTGATTGAAAAGATATTCGGTTTAATTGAATTTTATCAGGCATGAATGTGCTTGCAATCCCGTCCGATTCTTCGTGATCGTGTCGATGCAGAGATCTGGAAGTGGATGGTTTGAAACTTTGTTGAATAGCCACATAAATTTAAGCTCTAATGGTGAAATTATGGGGGCACAAGACAGAAGGAGAAATGTTTCTATGATTTTAAAGACACTGGACCAAGTTTACAATCTTGATTGGTTAAGTAGTGCATCCAAGAATGAGTGCACTGCTGCTGTTGGATTCAAATGGATGCTAAATCAGGTAAAATACATTGATTTATTAGTGAATTGCTTTTTGTGTTACTGTAAAGTTGATTAGTGTGTGAATTGTTTGAAGGGATTGATGGTGCATCATGAAGCAATAACAGACTACTTCAACAGAAGAGGTGTCCATGTAATATTTCTCTTCAGAAGGAACCTTCTTCGACGATTGATTTCCGTGCTTGCTAATGTATTCGACAAGAACAGTAAACCTTTAAACGGAACGCACAAATCACACGTGCATTCTCAACACGAGGTTCTCCGTCCTCTTTCGCTCTCTCCCTTGTCCCAACATTCGTTTTGAGCATAAATTTCACTTGTGTCATAATTTACATGCAGGCTCAAGTACTAGCAAAATACAAGCCTACTCTTAATGCCACAGTACTAGTATCCCACCTTAGAGCAGCAGATCAGACAGTAGCAAAAGCACTGGAATACTTCAAAAGCACTCGACACATTGTTCTCTATTACGAGGATGTAGTTAGGAACAGCACTGTAAGAATAATTTATGTATTTACTTATAATTATTTTCTTGTTTTTCTCTAATGAAGTTATTTTTTTGCGCAGAAACTAAAAGAACTTCAAGAATTTCTAAAGTTGCCTCGAAGAAATCTTACAAGCCTTCAAGTTAGGATTCACGGTGGCCCTCTGGCTAAACAAATCGAGAACTGGGAGGTTGTCCGGGATACGCTTAAGGGGACGATCTACGAAAATTTCCTACATGCTGACCACAAATTGTAGTTGGAATGAAGTTGTAGTAATGTAAATATACTGTCTTGACTCTTTCTTCAGAAGAGGGTTATGACAATTTGATCAAAGGGAAAGAGATTACATTCTGCAATTTTTATATTCTTTTTTGGTTGCATTGTGGTCTTTACAAACTATATGATCAAGAAATTAAATTTTATGTAAGGGCTAATTTCATGTTAAATCGAGAATTAACGTTCTTTCGGTGCTTTTTTAATTACTTATGATCATATCTAGTTTTTATCCAAACATTTCATGGAATCAAATTGTAATTAAACCGATAATAAACATGCGCTAAGTTGTTCAGATTGTGAAGTGTCTTTAATAAGATATATCATTTTATTTTCTTATATTTAAAATTTCTATGACATGTACCAAGTGTAGCATAAAATTTATCATACTCTTTTCAAAGCTAATAAATACCCTTCCACCCATGCAGTCCCCAAACCAGCACCGCCACCGCCACCGGGCCGACTTCGAATAATACTATCTAAGCAGAAACTGCTTATGATAGCAATTTAGGTATCAATTAAGTGGTGTTAAGCGAATGAAACAATAAATTCCATTCAGTCGGGCTGAGCTATCATTAATAAAAAAAGAATTTAAAGATGTCTGTGTAAATCTTTATAAGATTGTAGCACTAACATGAATAGAAATGAAAAGCTACTGGCTAAGGATGTCTTAAATAGAGACTAAAATATGATGAATCGTGCTTTCTTTAAATCATGTAACTGTACACTTTCTTTTTTCTAAATGCACCGAAGCATATGAAGGAACAAATCAAGACTAGTATGATCAATGAGTGGCTGATCCGTTAACTGTTGAAGATTCAGGTTTTTGTGTTTGTTCAATGACAAAGTGGTCAACAATCCTTACAGTCTTTACAGGATCCTGCTGTGGAGAAACAGACCGCCATTTGCTAGGAAACCTTCTGAGATAACTAAGGCTATGTGGCTGTTTCGACTCCCCATCCCAACTAGGATCCAGCTTCCATTCCTTTGGAACCTGCATAGCCACACGAAAGAAAATGAACTTGACAAAATGAAGATGGGAATAAGAAGTGGAAGGTATAAGCATCGTCACTCATCCGTTGAAAATAGCAATCACCCGTATTCTAAAACTTAAAACGACAACATGGAAGATATGAAAGTGTAAAAAACAACTAAAAACAAACACAAATTAGACATCATGATCAGGATATTCGAAATCCGTGATTTTGCTCAAGTCCCACTTGTCACCAAGTGATGGTAAAGCTTCTAAGTTAAAGGGCAGTAGATAATCTGTCAACCCTGATTATCGTCCCTGTATTGAAATGCCAAAATAGTAAATTATGTGGAGAACGAAATGGATACTTCTTTGCTGCACTGGATTTGTTCTCCAAGTTGTCGATATTAAATACTGCAAGATATTGATCACATCCCACTCGTGACAGCTGGAATGTGATATATGCACATGTCGATCACATTAAGTCGTAGGTTTGAAGTGAAAGAGGCAATTATTGCTCCAGATACAAGGCCTTACTCGATTAAAGAAAAGGGCAAATGAAGAAAACCCTAAAATATTGACAAGATGGGAGGACCTCAAAATTTTTCCAATCAATAAATTGACCAGTCAGGAAATTTAGGACATCTTTCCCTCTTGAAAAATGCAATTAAATTGCATTTGAATTTTGCAAACATTTCAATATTCACTACATGCATCAGAATACTAGCCACATGCAAATACGCCTCTTATGGAAATTGCAACAAGAACTGGAAGAGGAATTGACACAGTCCTGATCAGAAAATCAGATTAAAAGACTTCACATACTCATCAGGTACAAAATCATGCAGAAGCATTTCTTACCTTATCTACTGCAAGGGTGAAAACTTCAAGATCGCCTTTGCTGTTGATATGAAATCGTGTAAATGCCTTGTAGTTAGCAATTCGGAGTGATGAAAAGGCTTCATCAAAGTGTATGTGAAGCCAATTAATGCAAATGTAAAGGTAGCTTCCAAAAATTAATGAGACAATGGGAGTTGAGAAAACCCAAAAGTAAAGGAAGACAGAAGCATAATATATCACAGCCCCTCCGCGGGAGAGCGAGTCCATCCCATTCTTGCAAATATTGTTCCTAGTGACAGCCATGACCTGAAATTATATGAATGAAACTCAGAAGAAATGATGAAGAAAAGCAGGTAAACAAGAAACGATAATCACGGAACATTTTTACCTCAGGAACATCAAATGCGGACATGAGATATTTGATGCATGCTGGATAAAGGCCAAATGTCCATTGCTCCATACGTGCCCGGAGGCCTGTTGGATCAGGGAAATGCTGGCTTTCCACCAACCGATACCACTGATATAAAGTATGATACCCTGAGATGATACCTTAGATCACTTAGGCAAACATCTAATTTGTCAATGAAGCATCAATAGAAGAAACACAGGCTAGACTGAGGTAGTAATAAGTCAAGGCCACAAAGCTTCACAAATTGTTGATTAAGATAGAAAGGAAATAAAACCCAGAAAATCTAAGAGAAGGAGAGAGTGGAACCCAAATTGATAGAAACTTAGCCCTTGTTTGGGCTCCATTAATTTGATAATACATTTTTCTCTCTTCTTTTGAACCACATTCTCTAATAAAATAATATTACATGTAAATCAAAAACTTTTCCTTCGTTTTTAACACGTTCTTCAAAAAATCACTATTACAGAATACGTTTTTCTCATAAATCTAATTATAATGGAGCTCAAACAGGGGCTTAATATATTTTGGCACCAATGTCTTGCATGCATCTGGACCAACAATCTTAACTGCACATATGGAAGAAAATATTTGCACCCTTTTTCACTCAATTATGACCAAAATGCTGCCGTTATATTTCCAATCAATTAGATTAAAAACATGTATCTGTGAAGTTAAATAATAATACATACTTGTTGATCAAGTTCAACATTAAAAAAAAAAAGACCATGAGCAGCAAAAAATCAAAAAAGTGAGCAAACAAAAAACATATATGTAGGTCATGTAGGACGCAATAGGATAATTGTAGGAGAAGATTAGTATAGATCCTATTTGGGCTCCATTTTTTCAAAATTACATTTTTCCCAAAACTCATTTTCAACCACACATTCTTTCATAAAATAATGTTATACATAAAACCAAAACCTTTCCTTATTTTTTAACCACACATTCTCCAAAAAATCACTATTCCAAAACACATTTTCCCCCCAAATCTCATTATAATGGAGTCCAAACATGGACTTAATATAGTTTCCAATTTTAACACTTATTTTAGTTAACTTAATTAAATAATATCTATACTAACATTCCATCAGCAGGCCAATCACCTGATGGAAATGTACAACAGCAAAAAACTAAATCCTCAAATCCAAAATGTGTGGAATCAACTACACAGATCCTTTTTAGCCATCGTTGGAATCATTGGTAGATTTACTAGAATATCCAATGCAACTAGATCCCTCATAACCACAACACGTCACATTAATTTTGGTCTACTTCTCCTGTCACTCTTGTGAAAATGAGCTTCTTTAGATTTACGCAAAACCCATCCAACATTTATCCTTCTCTTAATTTATTGTGTGCCACCTCTACTTGTTCGCATATATGCTTCTTACCTTATCCATTCTAACATGGATACATGTTCATCTCATCGCCTATTTTTGCCACTTCATCCAGTGTATATACTGTCTTTAATATCTCAAAATTCAGTACTATAAAGAATAGCATGTCTAATAACTATATAAAAAACTACCATTTAGACCTTAGTTATATTATATAGAATTCCTGCATCACTTCTTTACTTCATCCAGCTCTTTCAAACTTATCGATTGCATCTTCTTTAACTACTTTTTCTTCGTTAATAATCAATCACAAATACTTGAAACAAACACTCTCTAGGACACGATCCTCTACAATAACCATTATTATGTGCATGTAATGTCACTCAAATAATATTTTTGCACTCTGTCCCCAATTTTACTTTACCTAAATCTTTTAGATCTCAAAATATTCTCCAAGTTTTAGATTAAAGTTTAACCCCATCCTAGTCTAATTCACTAAAACTATCATAAAAAATAGACCAAGGAACCTCAACTTCTATATGTCTTGCAAAACCCATTCATGATTAAAGTGAGAAGATGAGGACTTAAGGTAGAGCTGTAGCACATTCCTATAATCAACTTACACGTGACTTTTCCATTGTAAATGTACTTAATAATATTATATATCTAATAGAAATCCTTTTTTTCTCTGTAGCACCCCCCATAGAACTTCTCTAGACATCCTATTAGTTCTAACTCAATAAAAACCATATGCAATTGTACAAGTTACATAAACATATTATTAAAACTTAGCAATAAAAAGAAACACACTATCACCTGAAGTTCCCAACAATTTGTGCCTGATACATGTCTCGACACCCAATTCCAGGAGCAACATGAGAACCAAGGCTGCAGAGAGGTGTGCAGAAACATGAAGAATCCCAATCATTACTTTCCTCTTTCGAGACACTTTTGAAGGTACAAAAGTGATAGCGGTAACTAACAATAAGAATGCACCAGCAGAGGATACATATGAGTACCCCAGCATATAAAGGAAAGCATCCCATACTGTGCCAAAGAAGCTCTTTAAGTGACCTGAAAATGTATCACCCTGTAAGATGTGATCTAGCTTACACTAGAAGAAGAGGGAAACAAATTAGTCATTTGTTTGCGAACTTTCAGATCTTGATGCTCAGTCAATCATGAATAATGTGTGCCAAAGATCTAGGAAAATGTTTTACCTGTGGAAACATTGAAAAGGCCAAGACAAAATATATAATACCACCAATAAAATCAAACTGCCAATTTTTCTTTCGAAACTTCAATATATTTCCTAAAGCAATCTGCATCAAAATTGTTACACAAAGAAGCATCAAATACGGTAGAAAAGAATAACATATGATGAAGTTATATAGTAATTCAGTTTAAGTACCCTGCTTGAGTCTTCAAATGACGGATAAGAAGCCTTGCTTTCATAGGATGTCCCATATACAGTGTTAAAGTTACTAAACACATGAGTAGGGTGCAAAAAAGCCCCACCGCAACCATTAACAAGCAAATGTTGCACATATACTGGCTTGTCAGATGGAATATACGAATGACGCATGTAATGATGCAAGTCCCCAGCCACTCGAAGTTTACACCGCCCTCTTAAATGATCACATATCAGGTGTGATACATTCTTACCAGTCACATCATCCCAGTACCAATCAAGAAGCCATTTAGGCTCATGGGTCATAATGATCACAGAATCATGTTCCCCAACCTGAGATACAGATGAAGCACTTCATACAGGATCGTCTAAAAAGAATAAGGAGCAGTGGAAGAGACAAACAAAAGGGCGTGGACTACAGAAGATGAAAACTGCATATGAATCTCTAATGGAAACATCATAGTTGCATAGATGACAATGACTTGACACGTCGGGACCATAATGTGTCTTTTAGCGGCAACAAGTATTAGTTTAAAAGATAATTAAGGTGCTTAGAAGTCCATTATGTTTTGTTTAGTAATTGTTTCTTCTTTTGCTCAACAGTTAAATAGGATAACAGGAATATCATTGATGGGCAAAAATCTGAAAGAAGAAATCCAACTGTTTGCATTTATATGAGACACTGTGAGGCAAAACTAAAACCTACCATTCTTCCAGATTCTTTGACATGCTAACAACTAGAAATATGACAACCTAAACCTTGATGGTAGAAATAATACCTTTTCCTTTATCAGTTCTGAAAAGAACTTGAATTGGTATACATCAATGTCGCAATGCAGAGCCTGGTCAAGACCAAACACCCACCACCCTTTAGGAAGCTGAAGGGCAAAATAGCTTTTCTTCTGAGGCATAAACCATCCACCTAACCAGCTCTTGTGACAAATGTACCTCATAAATGTCTGAAGCCCATCAAACCAATCTGTAAAGCAGCAAAGATCAATTGAAATGTCAAAAAAGTAACATGGAGTAAAGCAATAAAATAGCAAAAACTGAACGCGAGACAAGTAAGCCATTGATAATGAACNAACCATGATTTCCAGGAATGACAAAACACTGAGGCCCTTCATACTGCTTCAGATCTGCAACCCCACAAGGTAATTCTGGCTTGTTTACAGCTATATGATCCTCCTTATACCAGAATGGAGGCTGAAGAGCATATTCAAAAGGACGAAAAAGGCGCCTCTCATATGTAAATGCTGATGGATTAGGATAGCTATTAAAGAATAAGAAAAAATATTCAGGAATTGAGCAGCTCAGATTCTGTTCTTCATATTTATAAGCTATAAATTTTCAAAAGTTCACCTACTGCTAGAATATGTGTCCTTTAAATTAACACTCGCAGATGTGAGGAATAGTATTTACCTCCTCTTAAAAAAAGACACTGACTATAGAAAAATATTTCATGTCAGTTAAAGCTATTCACACTTCTAACATACAACTCAAAACATACACATTTCTCATTCATAATACCTTGCAGTTGTGAGAGAGAAAACCACATTACCATAACATTATTACGCAAAAATATCATATACATAAGTTCTAAAGGCCTAACATAAGTTCACATAAATTATTTTAAAACATTCAAAAATTACACAATAAAATCAACTTGTCCTGCATGATGTCAATACACCAGACAAGTGAAGATTTATCTGCCTGGTAGAACAATATACCAAAGTCAAAAAGTTCACACACACATCTTCCATATTTAAACATGAAAAAACATAATATTTCACTAAGACGTCCATATAACATCCACGAACATAAGAGGGTAATGGAGGAAATTATTTAATACATTTAGCAAAAGATTTAGAACATTTGAATCCGCAATAGGTCCTGTCACCTGTGTCATCTTAGAGAAGAAGAAAGAGAAAATTAAATATTAAAATCTATTGCATTGCAGGAGCTTTAGCTAGAGGAAGCAAGATCCTGATGACTTTCGAAGGTGAATGCTGGAACAGATAGGAGAGACAGAAATAAAGAGATGTGGAAAAAGCTTTATAAATCAACAAGTTTTACTGAAAAAGTCTATCAAATTATGCAATAATAGGTTATTGATTATGCAGCAGTTTGTCCCCTCAAATTTAAAAATGTTAACCATCATCTGGCACCTAAGCATTAGGAGACGTTTTTGGTAGATTTATTTGGTATGTATAAAATCATCGCAAAAACGTTTTCGTATGTACTAATTACATACAAAATGCGAGAACAAGGAAATAATATCATTTGTAACAGATTTCATAAATGATGTATATTTCCTTCAGAATGATAATTAAATATCCCAAAAGGCATCAAACCTCAAATTTAACGGGTCATCTACCAAACTAATCCCATTGCATCCCGTAAATTGCTTCCTCTCTAAAGTAATAATTATTTAACCCTAATAAATACAAGCAGAAACAAAAAAGTTTAGAGCTTACGCAAGATCTCCCCCAATAAGGAGCAGGTTACCACGTGGCAGTGTAAGCAGAGAATTATTACTCTGGACCCTAATTGAAGGCTGAGCAAGAAGCCGTGCCACACTATAAGAAGAATTTCCACCATCACCAGTATCAGCCATAAAGTCGAACCACAGTTCATCTTTCTCTCTGAACTGGTCATACAACAGATCCTCCCGGTCAGCACCATCTTCAACTTTGCTCATTGCCGCCTGATAATCAGAAAACAGGTAAAATCAAAGATGTATAACGTAAAAGTTAATGATGATCAAAGCAATATTCAGAGAAAAACAAATTAGATTTTATGTTGTACAAAAATAAAGATTAAAGCAAGCATGTAATATCCACTGTAGCTTGAAAATACAAGCTAAGGTTCCAGCTGCATTTGATTACATGAAATCACAACAAGGTAAAAAAGGAGATTTTGCCTCTATTCAAGGTAAAAAAAAAATTAAATCACAGTACCAGTTAAGTGAATTAGTTGAAATAGTAAAACAAACCTGCATCATACGCATGTCAAAACGCCCAACAAACACAGTTACTGATACAAGTAGGTCAAAAACTGTCTTGAACAGATCAGCAGATGTCCTGCATCAAATCATTAGGAACATTAAAATCATTGAAGCTGAAACCCCTCACTTTTTCCATCTGACTAAGAGATTGATCGACATACCCCGAGTACCAAGGAACCATATCCAAAAAATCAGGCTTCATTTGCTTTTTCTTTAACTTCTCAAATTCTTTTTGTGACACAGGGTGAGTAAGTGCCCATCTGGTGATTGTTGCACATTAACAAACATAGCAAGTTAATCAACTTTAAAAAAAAAAAATAGAGAACAAGAGGCCTGGCAAATAAGAGGAACAGGAGAACAGCATTGAATAAGTAGCAGACTGGTCAATATTCAGGGACTACATGTTATCACAATTTTATGGAGATAATACAAGGAAGAATATAAACATACATACAGCCCAATATAGATTTGAAAGACAGATGCTAATGTCAAGGTTGGGTTATGAAATAGACTAATCTTTCTCTCATTACTATTCAGGAAGCAGGCATCTCAAAAATAAAAATAATAAATAATAAAATAATAAAAAAGGTACACAACGATAAAATAAAGCCAGAGGCTCAATTCACATATTCATGGTATGGACCTCTGAGAAAATAAACTTGAAACATGGCAACGGTCAACTCTCACCCTGTTGATCTTTCCACGATATAATTGGCAATGTAGAGGCCAACAAATGTGGCCCATAATGAATATATAGGTGAAATTTCAGTTGGTGATTCTGCACACGAGCCACTACCTGTCAACTGAAAGAAGAATTGAAAAGAGAAATTTGTCAGCAGCTGTATAAAGCCATTCATAATGTGAATCAGGAAAACGACAAATTACGACAGAATAAATCTTACCTCTCCATAAATGACCCATTTGGACAAGAATGGATAATCACTAGCAGACCCAACTGGAGCAAACCAAGATGAGCAAACTTGATCCTTGAACTCATTCATACGGATAAACTTTGCAAGCCATGAATTCATTTCTTCCTTTTTCCAGAATGTAAACCAGCCAGAGATTTTCTTTTCAAATGTCTTTTCTCTCATAATAGCACGGTTGCCACAATGGCTATAAAATACACAACAGGCTATACTTATCACCTACACAGCAACAGTGCCAAAGAAATGAGAACTGGGAAATTTTTTGTTTCACTTGAGATGTGTGTTAAAAACTTACAGCACAATTTTGGAGAATTGTCAGAATCGCAGGTCTTTTTCCAGCCACACGAGCAACAAGGCCAACATACCAGAGGCCAAGGAATATAACATGGAAAACAAGAAGAAACAAAATAGAAGATACAAATATTGTCAAAAACAAAGATAGGTTCATCCTCATATCCACTCCCATTGATTGAAAACTAGGAAGGTGATACAGCGCAGCTATTAATATCCAGGCTATATACCTGCAAAGTCAAAACCGAAATTATTAAAATTCAGTAGATTGATCTTAGTGGTCCTTACATAAACAATTAATGCTGGATATCCTATCACAAATAAATTTGAAGATAAGTAATGTTTATTGGGAAGAAAGGAAACGGAAACCTACCAACGACTGAAATTAGAATAACTTGGTTTGATTGTTTTCCTTATAAAGGGAGAAGAAAAGAAATAAAAGAAGCCTAGCAAACAGGCATACATCGACCACCATTTAATGTTGCTGTCTAACTTCTGAACAAGAGTATGTATATTATCCGACGATATGAAAAATAGGCAACCCACAGCAACAGCAATAACCGCATGCCGTGAATGCTCATGTGGATAGGGATATGTGTGCATGAAAATAGTCCTAACTGTATCCATATTTAGAGCATCCAGTAAACCAACAGGCTTTTTGTCAGACTTCATTGCACAATCTCAAAATTTCTGTCATTTCACTTGATTTAAAATTTTGTAGTCTCCACTTCTCAAGCAACAACCATACATCAGAAACTAGCCCCTGAATCCTGCATAGACACGTGAATGAAAAACCAAAACAACCATGTATTGACTGCTCAAGAACTATAAAGAACGACTCCATAAGCTAAAATTAGCTATGCTCGGTTGAAGAATTAATCACAAATTTAATAATTCATCAACTTTAATAATTTCAAGTAGATTAAAAGATCATTCCCCTTTCAGACACTGTAAAATCAACAAAGCCAAGTAATTTACGATTACTTCCTAGAAGAACAACTGCTAATTGAAAAGTAGGCCGATAACAATGAATCTAGTAAAGCACTCGTATCACTTAACTGATCGCCAACTTGGCACTACAAACCCACAGACTAAGAAACCCAAAATCCAATGAACCCAAATTAGGGTTTGCAAAACGGAAAATTGACCCAAACAAACAAAAATAAAACTTGTTTTTTCTTATTCATCATTATTCAAAATTAACCAGCATCACAATCCAATAATAGGTCAAGCCCTCTATAATAATCCTCAAAAATCACAACTTTACATGCAAAACAATTTAAACTTCATCTATAATTGGAGGGAAAGGGGTACCTGAACGAAGAAAATGATTAAGAAACGAAATATGGGTTTGCTTATGCGCGTGTAATTTAGTAAACAAAGAAATACGAAATGTGCGTGATTAAGAAACCAATCTCATCAAGCAACCACTTTTCGTTGAATGGCATATTTTTATACTCGGACCATCCCTTTGCCGCCACTCCCTACCCCTCCGTCTTGACTTTCTAGTGAGAGAAAAAAGTATGCTACGTGGTCAGATGATGATCTGTTGTAAGATTTGCCTATATATTTGTTAAAAACTTGTGAAGAATTACGCGGGTTTTTGCTTGTTTTCTCGGGTTTCGTTTAGTACCATGAAACGTGGGGTTTTGACTTCCTGACCGTTGAACTCCATCGCCCGCGGTCGTTTAATTGCACACGACACGCGGTATGCAAGTTTTTGGTTTGAAAATTAGTGCAATAAATTATTTGTAGAATATGCTCTTGTTGAGATAAGAAAATTCAACAAGCGTTTAGGTTTATTGTTAATGCACTCAATTTTTTTGAATAATTACATTGAAAGCACCCTTATTTTGCTTATCCCTCGCTTTGATATTTGATGGTAAGAGCATCTTCAATAAATAATCTATAAAAGCATATTCTACAATTTAAAGACTATAAATTTTGAGAGTATAAATTTTTAAGTATTTCAACATACTCTTTATATACAACGCTTAATTTTACTACTCCAAAAAAATATTTATTATTTTTTCCCATATTTTATTTTCACTTGCTTTCGTCTAAATTATTATATTATTTTTCTCTATTAAAAATTGAAATACTTTAAATGCATTTAATTCTATAGAGTGAATTTGTCTCTCCAATTGAAATACTTTCAATTGATTTAATTATAGAGAGTGAGTTTGACCATCCAAATTTG
>CAIGRP010029934.1:0-31750 GCA_903798385.1 Fraxinus cuspidata
GCCCTTGTTTGGGCTCCATTAAAATAAATTTTGGAAAAAAATATATTTTGAAATAATAATTTTTTGAAGAATGTGTGATAAAAAAAAAAAGAAAAAAGAAAAAAGAAAAAATATGAATTTATGTGCAATACCATTTTGCTGGAGAATGTGTAGTTGAAAAGAGGAGAGAAATATATTTTGAATGTTAGTGAATATTTTTTGGTTCTCTTGAAATTTTTGTGAAAGAATCTTGTTGTGATTATTTGCTTTCATTAAAAAGGGGTTAACCGTTTAACTATTGAAGTTGATTATGTGCTTTCATTAAAAAGGGGTTAACCGTTTAACTATTGAAGTTCTTTGTGCGAAAAATTATTTTTCAAGAAATTGTTTCCTTTAAAAGCAGTTAAAAAAAATGCAAATTTGTATTTTCTTTGATTTTTCTTTTATAATGCAAACGTTTTTTAAAAGAATAATGGGAAATACCAAATTTGATATTGAGATTTGGAATGACAAAAAATACTTTAGTCCTTGAAAAGTCAGAAAATAAGTGCTCTACTTTTACAACAAAGGTGTGCTAAAGACTGACGAAGAAAACTGATTAAATTGAAATTGCTTGCAGTACTTTATTTCTGCATTTTTCAGATAGTGTAATAAGAGAAGTTGGTAAGACTAAACAGCAGAAATATTGTGGAAAAAATTGGAATGCCTTTACCAAACTAAAATACTTTATAAAAAAGAAACAATAATAATTTCAACAAAGAAAACAATAATAAGTGCAAAGGTTTTTCAGAGAATTTGTAAAAGGCAAGAATAAATAGAAAAACAAAAATAGGGATAAGGGTAAAAAGTGTTATTTTTGTGAAACAATAGAACACTTTATAAAAGATTATTACAAGAGGATAGAAATGAAAAACTCTCAAAAGATTGAGGGTGGAAATGCAACAACTTATGAAGAAGCTACAGCTACAAATGGACAAATCTACATGACTAGCCATTTTTCAAATAAAGATGAGTGGATTCTTGAATCAGGGTGTACATTTCTCTCGTCTCCCCGCAAAGAATGATTTTTTGAACTTTTGAAAATTAATGGTGGTCAATAAACTATTGGTAATGATTTTTCTTACAAAATAAAAAGAATTTGTTAACTGATTTTAAATCTGGGGAAATCATATATATACCAAATGTAAGGTGAAATCTCATTTCTCTAGGAATTCTTGATTATGAGCATTTTGAAATAATCCTTAAAAATGAAATTGTTGAAATTCTTAATAATTTGCTGGAAGCATTAACACTCAAAAACTAATAGGTTTTATATTTTAAAGGCTACACACTTGGTGCGTGATCCACTTGCTGATGTAGTAACAAAATGACCAATTTTAAATATGGCATAAAAGACTCGATCATATAAGCGATAAAAATATGCAATGCTTGAAAAAATAGAGTTTTTTTGGTTCAGATAATATTGAAAAATTATCATTTTATGAAAAATGCTTTTTAGGAAAACAAAATAAAGTTTTTTTTTTCCATGTTAGTATGTGGGGACAGCTTTTGTGTATACATGTTCTAGTTCTAAATATTCTCTTCTAACAATTGATTACTTCGCTACAAAAGTTTTGGGTTATCTTGTCAAAGAACATATCTTATTTTTGATTGAATTTCGAAACTGAAAATCTCTTACAGAAAATCAAGTTAATAAAAACTCGAAGACTCATGGAACAGTTAATGACCTTAAATTCTGCAATGAAGAATTTGACAATTTTGTAAACCTCAGCAAATGAACTAGAAGAAAGATGAACAAGAAGAAGGAATGAATAGGACTGTTGTGTTAATTATGTCCAAAATCTCTGATACCAATTGTGGGAATTCAAGGATCACGTATAGCTCGATACCACTTGATATGAAACCAATCACCGGATTGAAATGTTAAGATTATATGGCAAAAAAATGGAGTAATCTCTGATACCAATTGTTGCGAGTTCAAGGATCACGTATCGCTCGATACCACTTGATATGAAACCAATAATCGGATTAAAATGTTAAAATTATATGGAAAAAATGGAGTATTAGATCAAGTAAAAGAATAATAAAAATAACAAATATAACAGAGGAATTAAAATATTTTATTGATTCAAGAATAATGGAGAAGAGAGAAAATTACAATGGATTCTATAATTCTAGTAATTTATTTTCTCACACCATAAAATTGTATAGAATAATCTAATATTTATAGGAAACATATAGGGGATGTCCAAACCCTAATAGTACAGTTGTTTATGAAGTACAATACCAAAAATTGAGTCCAAATTTTTTTTAAAAATTCCCAATAGACTTTCAAAATAGAACTTCAACTTGACATATGACTCCAATAGCATTTCAAATTGAATTACTCTTGACGTGTACTTCAATTAGAATTATTCAATTACTTCAACAAAGAATTCGAGTCACACCCAAATTCTAACAATCTCTACTTTGACACGAATTCCTCTTCAACGAACAAGGCTCCAAAATATTTTTCACTTGGAGAAGAAAATCCGTCTGCAAAGAATGAACCGGCTCTTCAACAATAACCAAAATTGATTTCTCCAACCAACACAAAATACTCCATATTTTCCACTTAATCCAAGTACCACTCTGCAGAATTACTTCGAACTCTCAAAAAATTATAATGATTTTAAAAATCACCAAATTGGGCTGCAACATACCCCAAAGCATAATCAAACCCAAATGCTTTTTAAGAATGCCCTGCTAGATTGTACACCTTCTACTATGCTAAAAGCAAACTCAACAAAATCAGTATTCACATACCTTTACTACTGGGTCCATCCCTAGCAATGAATACAATGGCACCGCAGGTGATGGTGGTAAAGCGGCATTATCCATATCTCCTAAACTCCACTGAGCAGTATTCTTCAAATTCGACCCTTTACTAGCTCCTAAATGTATTGTACCAAACTGAATGTTCACAACAGTACTGAACCTGTGCTGATTGACTCTTCTAGATTTTGCACGACCCTGCAAAATGTATAACTGAAACATTTTATGTCCCTCCAATACAACAGGCACCCTGACAAACCTTCAAAACTCCATCTCCACCTCCACCAAAGAACTCATAAACCTTTGAATCAAGGATAGACAACGAGATGAGAATTTTTTTTCAAATCCAGAACATGCTAAACCTAACCAAGTGTTCTAATTGTCCCATCCAATTTCTTCAATCTGACCATACCAATTCGAGCAATCAAATAAGGTGTATTGTCTCCCATAACCATGACACCTTTAGAAACGGTTTCATATGTAGTAAACAAATCCTTATTAGGACACATATGAAACACACATGCTGAATTCGGAATCCAATCATCCTCTAGTTTAGACTCGATGTCAGAAATAACCAGAAATCTCCCTCACTTACAATGTTCTCTACGAGGTGTACTTTACCTGAAGTCTCTGATTGCTTCACATATTGACTTACAACCAACATTTCTTTATTCTGCAATTTGTAGCAATCTTTCTTCAAGTGCCATTTCTTATTGCAGAAGTTATAAATCTGATTACTGAACTTAGACTTCGATCTGCCCCTTCTAGAACCACCATGAGCAACAAGGTCTTCCATCTCTAACCTCTGAAACTAGAAGCTTCATCTTCTCTTTTGAAAATAAAGCATCATACACCTCATCTATGGTGAAAGTATCACGACTATACAAGATCGTGCCTCTAAATGAAGAAAACGAAGTGGACAACGAACACAACAGGATCAAGTCAAATCTTCTTCATCATACTTTACTTCCAAAGTTTTCAAATCAGTGACAATCTCTTTAAATACAGTCAGTTGATCTTCCAATGATCCTCATTCTACTATTCGATGAGAGTATAAATACTGCTTGAGATTCAGCTTAATTGTCAGACTTTTAGTCATGCACAATTGCTCCAACTTCAACCATAAAGCAACTAATGAACACTCCTTCAAAACGCCCTGAAGAATGATATTCGATATATGAAAATGAATGTGAGAAACTGACTTCTTATCCTTCAATAATTTCTCCTCCACGGTCAAAATTACGAGCATCTTGTCAATTCCCAACAATGTATCATCCAAATCTAGCTATGCGAACAAATCAAACCCTGCGCTCTTGCAAAATTGCTGAACCTAGGCTCTGATATCACTTGTTTTGTTAATTATGCCCATAATATTTGATACCAATTGTTGGGAATTGAAGGATCACGTTTCGCTCGATACCACTTAATATGAAATCGATCACCAGATTGAGATGTTGAAGTTATATGACAAATAATGAAGTATTAGGTCAAGCAATATGACACATGAATTAAGAGATTTTATTGACTCAAGAATAATGGAGAAGAGAGAAATTTACAACGGATCATATAATTCTAGTAATATATTTTTTCACACCATAAAATTGTATAGAAGAGTCTAATATTTATAAGGATGTAAAAACCCTCCTAGTAGGGTTGTTGATGAAATAGGATACCAAAAAATCGAGTCCAAAACAAATTCCAACTCCAATGAGCTTCCAAAATAGAACTTCAATGACATAGGACTCCAATAACATTCTAAACTGAATTCTTCTTGACGTGCACTTCAATTAGAATTTTTCAATTATTTCAACAAGGAATTCGGGTAACACCCAAATTCTAACAAGGACTTTATTAGAAAAAGTAAGATATATGTTAATTAGTTCAAGATTGCATCATACTTTAATAAATAAATGTCATATACAAATGATCAAGTTTGGAATGGCCACCATGTTGACTACTCCAAACTAAGAGTATTTGAAAGTGCGGCTTATGTACATCACAATAAGGGGAAGCTAGAATTAAGAGTCACTTAAGGCATATTTTTGTGCCATGGGAAAGGGGTAAAGTGTTACACGCTATTGAGTAAAAATGATCAGGGAGGTTATAAAGTCATAATTAGTAGAAATATAACTTTTAATGAGTGAGATACCATGTTTAAATGAGAAAATTCAAAATGCAAGTGGAGAGAGTCAAGTTAAAATAAATTTAATATCCGATCTCATTTCTTTAGATTTAAATCAAAGAAATGGTGATCAAATTAAGGTGGAGCGACCTCAAATGGAAGAAGCAGACTCTGAAATTGAATACATACTAAAAATATAGAGCCTGAAAATCCTTTAATTGACAGAAGATGATAGATTGTAAATGGATTTATGTACATTGAAAATTTAATTCGTTTTAGGGAGAATTGTTCATTTGTTTCAATTCATAATTTGCAATTTCTAAGATTTATATTCTTGCATTCGTTAGAATAATTCACTTGAAGAAACAAAACTTCAGCAAGAAAATAAGAACATCGATCATAATTCGATTTGTGGACGAGTTATCTGAATATCTTTGTGAAGTAGCATAAGATCAAGACTAGTAAATTTGATTACACTTTGATGGCAGTCAATAAACTAAAACAAGGAAATTATTAATTGTATTTTAGTTCCATTTTATATTTCTGTTTTTAATTTCAACATGATCTGTAATTATTGTTGATGCATATATTGATAGCTGGCTAGTTTAGTCATTTACATTGGTAGATAGGAGATGGTTCAATAGATAAATCGAATCCTGATGATCCGCTATATAGCGCATGGAGAAGATGCAATCACGTGGTGTCTTTCATAGATCATTAATTCAATTCCAAATGAGCTTTATCCAAGTGTTATGCACAATGATTCAACTAAAGAAATATGACTGAATTAAAGGATCGTTATAGCAAAGGCAATTGACTTTGAATTTATGAATTAAAGAAGCAAATTGCTTTAATTTCACAGGAGAATGGATTAGTCAATTGCTATTTCAATAGATTCAAATGACTTTGGGAAGAGCTAGATAATTACAGACCGAATATTAGTCATATTACAGAATGGATCAAGTTATGCAGTTTCTTATGGGATTAGATGAACATTATCCTGGAGTTAGAAGTCAAATATTGTTGATGGATACTCTGCCCCCACTAATAAGGTTTTGAACTTATTTTACAAGATGAAAGGGAAAAGAAAGTTAGTACTAAGAAACAACAGAGTTTCGAGGTAGTAGCTTTTGCCAATAACCTGGTGCATACTTCAGAGGGAAATCAAAGAAATGCTAGATTTAGTCAACCTCAGAGAAAGAAGAGGCCTATGTGCATTTATTGTGGCATGCTTGGACACCTTAATGGAAAGTGTTACATGTTAATTGGATATCCTCCTTGATGAGAACCTCGTAGCAATGATCACTACGCAACCACACAAAAGATTGATGATCCCAAGAAAGCCCAAAGTATAATTCGGTTTAGACTTTGAACTAAGAATAATGAACCAAGCAACCAAACAAAAGGGAATTTGAATGACTTCTTGATTGCATAACGCGTGATCTACATTCGATGCTGAACGCCACAAAATTAACTTAATAAGTTTGCAAAGTTTTAAGAAGAACAAGATTTGAAAATAAAATAGCCTCTCGATTAATTCTCAATAATGTTGTCGAAAAGGGTCCTTATAATGAATAATAACCAAGTAAATATAAGACAAGCCTAAAACCCTAATTGTACCTGAATTTACTTACTAAAATAACAAAAGATTGCAATAAATTATAATCCTAGTGAAATACGAAAAATCGAAAAAGAAATATTCTACCCAGATTTTGCTCTGTGCGACCGCATAGTACAAATCTCTGCGGTCGCATAGAAGTCCCATAAGCTTCCCTTCTGCTCACGATAAATAGGCATGCGACCGCGTGCTAATTACAACTATGCGGTCACATCGTTGTCCAACAAGGCTTTCTCCTTCGTTTCTTGAAACAAGTTCGCTCAATCCGATTCCGATCTCGACCCCAACATGAAACTTGCCTCTTTTTCCGTATAGATCATGAAATCATCCATCGTTGCTTGCACAAGTAATTCCATCACTTGATTTACCCATTTTGCCCTCGATTGCGTAATCGGTCCTCCTTCAATAATCAGCGGGTCTCGTCCTGGGCTCGACTTCGTCGGGCTCGAATACTGGATCATATCATCCCCTCCCTCTTCAAAAGGATTCGAACTCGAATCTGCACCTGCATCGAAAAGGGAAAGATCAGACACATTAAAAGTTGCTAAAACATTATACTCATCTGAAAGGTCTAATTTGTATGCATTGTCGTTGACTTTCTCCAAAATTTGAAATGGACTATCCCCTCGTGGTTGTAACTTAGACCTCCTTTGTTCTGAAATGTACCCAAACCCAATCTCTCGGTTCGAATGTCACGCTTCTCCGACCCTTGTTTGCTTGCTTGCGATGCGAAGTGTTTGTTTTTACTCTCAATTTGCGCACTTACCTTTTCATAAAGTGACTTCACCAACTCGGCATTTCTTATATTATCTAAAATACATCGTTCATTCATAAGTAAATGTATTAAATCCAAAGGTGTTAGTGGATTAAAACCATAAACAACTTCAAAAGGTGAAAACGAAGTAGTAGAATGGGTGGCCCTATTATATAAAAACTCTATGAAAGGTAGACACTCCTCCCAACTCTTCAAATTCTTATTGACTACAGTGAGCAAGAGTTGTGTCATGGTCTGATTCACTATCTCGCTCTGACCATTGGTCTGTGGATGACAAGTTGTTGAAAACATAAGTTTAGTGCCTAACTTACCCCACAAAACTCGCCAAAAATTACTCTGGTGTATACAAATCTTGAGGTAAAACCTTAGATTTAGTCTGCTTACAAGTTATGCATTGACTACATACTTTCTCAACATCACTTTTCATCTTAAGCCAATAAAAATGTTCTCCCAACATATCTAAAGTCTTCTTAATCCCAAAATGTCCCATCAATCCACCACCATGTGCTTCCCTCACTAATATCTCACGCATTGAACAATTAGGAACATACAACTTATTTTTCCGAAATAAATATCCATCTTGTTTAAAGGACCTATCTATAGCCCCTTTATTACATGATGCATAAATATCTAAGAAATCAAAATCACTAACATACATATCTTTAATGTGTTCAAAACCAAGCAATTTGAACCAAGAGAAGTCAGTAGCGCGAACCTTCGAGACAATGCGTCCGCCACCATATTTTTTTTATCTTGCTTGTACCGGATGAAATAAGGGAATTTCTCCACAAATTCCATCCACATTGGATGCCTTTTGTTTAGCTTACCTTGACCTCGTAAATGCTTCAATGATTCATGGTCCATGTGTATCACAAACACTTTAGGCCACAAGTAGTGCTGCCACGTCTCCAAGGCTCGAACGAGTGAATATAGCTCCTTGTCATCGGTGAGATAATTGAGTGCCGCTCCACTTAGTTTTTGGTTGAAATAGGCTATCAGTCTTTTGTCCTGTATTAAAACTACTCCAATACCTATTCCTGATGCATCACACTCAATCTCGAAAGTTTTAATAAAATTAGGAAGTCCTAAAACCAGTGACTTACACAACCTATCCTTAATTGTATTAAATGCATGCTCTTGTTCATCTCCCCAATGAAATCTCACACTCTTCTTAACAATCTCTGTGAGTGGTGTAGTGATTGTGCTAAAGTCTTTCACAAAAAGCCTATAAAAACTAGCCAAACCATGAAAACTCCAAACTTTAGTTTTGCTCTTAGGTGTTGGTCATTCTTTAATAGCTTTTATTTTCTTTTCGTCTACTTCTACCCTTTTAGCACTCACTACAAATCCTAAGAAAACAACATTTTCCATACAAAATGCACACTTCTTAAAATTAGCATAAAGTTGTTCCTTTCTCAAAACTACAAGTACACTCCTAAGATGTTCTACATGCTCATTAAGGTCCTTGCTATAAATTAAGATGTCATCAAAATACACAACAACAAATTTACCTATAAAAGCACATAAAACATGATTCATCAACCGCATGAAAATGCTCGGTGCATTAGTGAGTCCAAATGGCATTACTAACTACTCATACAAACCATATTTAGTTTTAAAAGCAATTTTACATTCATCACCTTCCCTCATTCGAATTTGGTAGTATCCACTTTTAAGATCNAACAAATTTACCTATAAAAGCACATAAAACATGATTCATCAACCGCATGAAAATGCTCGGTGCATTAGTGAGTCCAAATGGCATTACTAACTACTCATACAAACCATATTTAGTTTTAAAAGCAATTTTACATTCATCACCTTCCCTCATTCGAATTTGGTAGTATCCACTTTTAAGATCATTTTTACTAAATATGCAAGCACCATGCAATTCATCCAATATATCATCTAACCTAGGGATAGAATGACGATATTTTATTGTTATGTTGTTGATGGCTCTGCAATTCATACACATCATCCAAGTTTCATAGTTTTTGGCACAAGTAGCACTAGAACGACACATGGACTCATGCTCTCCCTTACATATCCCTTGCTCATCAATTCCTCCACTTGCTTCTGAAGTTCCATTTTCTCCTCGGGTTTACTTCGATAAGTTAGCCGGTTTGGGATGACAGCTCTAGGAACGAAGTCAATTTGATGTTCAATGCCTCGAATGTGTGGCAACCCACTAGGTATGTCCTCCAGAAATATATCTTCAAACTCCTACAATAAAGAGATAGCCAAATTAAGGGATGGCTTAGGTTCCTCAAGATTGAGCAATGATTCCTTATAAACTAACAAGAGAACTTGTTGCCTCTCAATTATCGCTCTTTTCAACTCACTCCCCTTTGCAAAGAAGTTTACTCTCGACTTTTCTCTCCTCTCGGATGCCCCTCTTTTTTTTCTTTCATGTGGCTCCACTATCTTTTGCTCTCTACTAGCCACCTCAACATTTTCTCTCATACTCACCATCTCACTATTTTCTCTCATTTTCTCTAACTCTTTCACTCTTATTTTTTCCTCATTTTTCAATTTAATTTGATCTTCATACACTTGTGCGAGGGTTAATGGCGCAAGAGTAATTGACCTTTCATCCTTAACAAAACTATAACGATTCTTGTACCCATCATGAATAACTTTCCTATCATATTGCAATGGTTTTGCCAATAAAATATGTCCCGCATGCATAGGTATCACATCACACATAATCTCATCCCGATAATTACCAATTGAAAAATTAATCAACACCCTCTTGCTTACCTTAACTTCTCCACATTCGTTTAGCCATTGTAACCTATAGGGTCTAGGGTGTTTTAATACAATTAATCCCAATTTTTCTACAAGATTTGTGCTAGCTACATTAGTACAGCTTCTTCCATCAATGATCATGCTAGACATCTTATTGTTAACGTGGCATCGATCCAAGTCATCTGTCTTGATTTGAGAGTTGAGAGCTCGCCTCGTGACTAGTAACTTTCCAATAGTAAATTCCAAGTTATCTCCTTCACTAACCTCCTCCAATGCTGGCATGCCTTCATAATCATCCTCAATGTCACTCACCACCTCTCTATTCCGCAAGATCATTGTTCTTTTGTTTGGGCATTGAGATGCGATGTGTCCTGTCCCCAAGCACCTAAAGAACTTTATATCCCGATTTCTGGCTGGTTGTGGCTCTGCTTTGGGAGTTGTTCTACTAGCACATCATCTTTTCCCTTTGGCATTTCAGTCCTTTCTTTCGAAACAGCTCCATTTCCTTTGTTATCCTAACTCGATTTCCAAGATGAACTAGAACCCCAAGTACCCAATGGCTGCCTAACTGTCCCCTTCTTCTTCAACTGTTTCTCCACCTTCATGGCCACATACAACATGTCTTTGATCTCCACATAGTGTTGCAACTCTAAAACTTTAGCAGTATTTTTGTTCAACCCATTTAAGAAACGGGCCATCTTATTCCACAGTTGCCCTGATCATTAAAATTTCCATTTCTTTATGGTAGTCTTCCACACTCTTCGACCCCTGATATAAACCTTGCAATTTTTTATGCAACTCCCTATAATAGTGACTAGACACGAACCGCTTCCGTATGATAGTCTTCAAATCATCCCAAGTACTAACCGTTCATTCTCGATTCCTCCTCCTAGATGTAACCACTTGATCCCACCAAGTTATGACGTAGTCCACAAATTCAAGAACTGCTGTTTTCACCATCTTTTCTTCTGAATAATTATGGCACTCAAATATCAACTCTACCTTTTTCTCCCACTCTAGATAAGCCTCCGGATCACTCATTCCTTTAAACGGTAGAATTGACATCTTAATATTGCCCATATTCCCTTCTACTTCATCTCCAAAATTATTTCATTATTTCTACCCCCTCTTTCCAACCCGCCTCCTCTATTTCTCATCCTACTCATATCACCCACCATCGATACACCCTCATCTATGTCACTACCATACTCATAATCATCATGCACCTCCATCCTAGGCTCCCGCCTATCCGGTCTCCTTGCATTCGATTGTCCCCTATGAAGATTTGCCACCGATGTATCTAACCTATTAAGCCTTTCACTCACATCCCCAAGCACCTTTTCAAACCGTATTATTACATCCTTTGCCATGTTCATTTGATTCGGCTGCATGATTGAATTGGAACCCTCTCTATCTGACATCCTAATTCTATAGAATTCCTGTCTCACAAATGATCACTCGTGTATCACTCAATTTGTGGCTTTTCCCTCTATTAATCTCACCACTTTGCCTTATACCACTCAATGCTTTCGCCCAAATACTACAAAGAACAAGGTGAATTCAACAAAATGTGTTCCTGTGGATCCAACCGAGTATGATCACGAATTGTGATAGGAGAAAAGAAACAAAAGATGAAGAATGACTCAAGAATAAGAAGAAAGTGAAGAGTTATATAGATGACACCAATGAAAAATTCAAGAAAGTAAAACGGAATAAAATTGAACAATTCCCTTCTTCTTTTTTTGTCTCAAAACCTAAAATTAAAAACTACTAGAAATTCCCTAAAATAATAATAATAATAATAATTTTTTTAACTCAGGAATTCGACTACAAATCCAGCGAAACAAATGACAATTAATTTGGACTCTTAAATAGCCCAAAAAATAACTTTGACTATTTTTTTCGTATTTTTTTGGATCAAAATTAAAATACTAAGAACATACTGGAAGAACGCGACGAACAATAGAAAAAGAAGAAAACAAGACTCAAAACAATAAAATATTTAACCTTGATTATTATGGAACCGTGCTCTGATACAAACTGATGAGAACCACGTAACAACGATCACTACGCAACCCGGAAAAAGATTGACGATCCCAAGAAACCCCAAATAATAATCTGGTTTCGAGTTTGAACTAAGAATAATGAACCAAGCAACTAAACAAAATGGAATTTGAACGACCTCTTGATTATACAACGCGTGATCCACGCTCGATGTTGAATGCCACAAGATTTACTTGATAAGTTCGCATAGTTCCAAGAAGAAAAAGATTTGAAAGAAAATAACCTCTCGATTAATTCTCAATAATGTTGTCAAAAAGGGTCCTTACAATGAATAATAACCAAGTATTTATAGGACAAGCCTAAAACCCTAATTGTACCGGAATTTACTTACTAAAATAAAAAAAGATTGTAATAAATTAGAATCCTAGTAAAATAAGGAAAATTTGGGAAAAAAAATATTTTGCCCAAATTTTGCTATATGCGGTCGCATAGTACAAATCAATGCGGTTGCATAGAAGCGCCATAAGCTTCCCTTCTGCTCGCAGTAAATAGGCATGCTACCGCACGCTAATAACAACTATGCGGTCGCATAGTTGTCTGACAAGGCTTCCTCATCTGTTGCTTGAATCAAGTTCGTCCAATCCGATTCCGATCTCAACCCCAACATAAAACTTACCTCTTTTTCTGTGTAGATCATAACATCGTTCATCGTTGCTTGCACAAGTAATCTCATCGCTTGATTTACCCATTTTGCCATCGATCGCGTAATCGATCCTCCTTCAATAATCAACGGGTCTCGTCCTGGGCTCGACTCCTAGATCATATCACTCCTGGTCATCGACTTGATAAAGGAAGAAATGCTATGACAAATGTTGTAGGATGAGCTTCTACTGGTGTTCAATCTAATGTTGTGGACTCCCTTTCGAATTTCACTATTACTCTAGATCAATGCAAGCAGGTCTTAGCTATGTTAGTACCATAGTTGAGAGAGCAATCATCCGCTCATCCTCGAACACAACCCCATTCACAACCTTAGGATGCCACATCTACTGAACATTCAATGCTAGATGCTTTTGCCTTTTCAGGTAATTGTGTTTGTCCTAACACTCATAAGATGAAGCCAAATGGATAATGGATACAGGAGCATCGGAACATATGGTGTGTTCTATTGGACACTTAATTGCTATATCGAATACTATCAGAACATTAGTGAGATTACCAAACGGTGACACTATTGAGGCTACTCATATTGGGATAGTAAAATTGTCTGATACTATAGTTTTGACAGATGTTTTGGTGGTGCCCTGTTTTACATTCAATCTAGTTCTGCAAGCAAATTAACACTCAAGCACTATTGTTTTCTGACATTCTTACATGAATATTGTTTTGTCCAGGATATTTTAACATGGATGAAGATTAGGGTGGGAAAACTTGATGGTGGACTGTATTCATTTCAGCATCCTACTCAACAAATTCAATTTGGTCCTCAGCCTTTTGCTCAACTACTTCAATCTGATCCTCAACATACTGAACTCCATCACAACATCTTTTCTATTTTTTTTTTCATTCTAATTGTACATCTGATCTTTGTTTGCAATGTAATAAGGCAAGATATGTTGCTTGTAATTCCATAAACAACTTTAATATGAACATATACATTGATCTGTGACATTCTCGTTTGGGACATGTTCCTAATTTCAAGCTATCAATATTGCATAATCTAGTTCTAACTATTACATTCAATAAAAACCTACACTGCACCATATGTCCAATGACCAACCAGCATAGGTTGCCCTTTCCAAGAAGTGAAACCAGAGCCTAAAAAATGTTTGACCTCATCCATTATGATATATGGGGACCATATTCAGTTCTCTCATTGGATGGTTCTAAATATTTCTTAACCATTGTGGATGATCACACTTGAATGACTTGGACATATTTGTTAAGGGAAAAGTCTCAAACTAGATCTCTTATCCAATTTTTTTTATCATAAGGTTCAAACTCACTTTCAATGTAATCTGAAAACTCTTAGATCTGATAATGGAGTTGAATTCCACATAAGTGAATTTTACCATCCTAAGGGCATTATACACCAACTTAGTTGTGTAGAAACCCCTCAACAAAATGGTGTGGTGGAAAGGAAACACCAGCACCTCCTATATATTGCTAGAGCTATCAAATTTCAATCTAACTTACCTCACAAATTTTGGGGAGACATCATACTTACTGCCACACATCTTATCAATAGGGCCCCAACTCCTATACTTGAAAATAAAACTCCATATGAAATGCTCTATCAGACAACTCCATCATATTCACACCTTAAAGTCTTTGGAATCCTCTGTTTTGCTTCTAGCCTCAAAAGAAATCACACCAAATTTGATCCCAGCGCTATACCTTGCATTTTCATTGGATATCCCTATGGCGTGAAGGCATACAAACTATACAATCTGCTTACCAAAATTGTCTTCACTTCTAGAGATGTAACCTTTCATGAAAACATATTTCCATTCCATTATTCCAAGATCCTTACCTCTTTGTCAAAGCCTGAGGTAGTCTTTCACATGGTTCATCTTTGTTCCCAGCATCAACTCATGATTTATCTCTTGACTCATTAGTTTTAAATTTTGTTATTAACTTTCTTCCTACCACTAGTTCATCTCCTCTTATTTCATCTTCCTATTAACCTAATCTACCTGAGATACATACTCAAGAATCTACTCCAACTCCTCCAGTACCAACTAGACAATCCATCAAATCTAAAAGAGCCCCTACGTAGCTCCAAGACTATCATTGCAGTCTAGCATCTCAAGTGTCCGTTCCTCAATTGAAATCCATGACAAGAGGTCCAATAGCCGGTAAGCAATATCCCCTTTTAGAAAATCTGGATTATGGAAAGTTATCTCCTATTCAGAGAAAATATTCATTGGCCTTATCAACCATTTATGAACCTCAAACATATGATGAAGCTTCTAAGCATACGGATTGGTGCAAAGCCATGGACTCAGAGTATCAGGCTTTGGTCTCCAACAATACTTGGACAGTCAGTCCACATCCTATACACAAGAAACATGTAGCTTGTAAATGGATCTTTAAGGTCAAACTCCATTATGATGGAACAGATAAAATGAAGAAAGCCAGACTTTTTGCCAAGGGATTCACACAACAAGCTGGACTTGATTATGAAGAAACTTTCTCTTCTGTTGCCAAGCTAATTTTAGTGAAGACGCTATTGGCAGTTGTTGCTCATAAGTGTTGGCACCTACATCCGACATCAACAATACATTCCTCCATGGTGAACTTGATAAAGATGTATATATGTTGATGCCTAAAGGTTATGAGCAGCAGGAGGAGAATGGTAAGCAACTTGTTCCCAAGTTGAACAAGTCCATTTATGGACTTAAATAGGCGTCCAGACAATGGAACACCAAGTTAACTTCATACATTTTGTCACAAGGCATCAAGCAATCAATCTGATTACTCACTATTTAGCAAGCAAGATAAATGGTTTTTTCACTGTCCTACTCATTTATGTCAATGATATAATCATAGGAGGTAATGACCTGATTTACATTGAGTAGTTTAAGAAGGATTTGAACAAGCCGTTCAAGTTGAAAGACTTAAGCGTTACTTTCTGGGACTTGAAGTATCAAGAAAAGCAAATGGAATTTCCATAAATCAGAGGAAATATGCATTGGATGTTCTAACTTATACAGGTTATCTGGGAACTAAACCTGTAAACTGTCCCTTACCACAGCACCTAAAGCTTAGTAAGGATGAATGGGAAGCCGTTGAGGATGTCAGTGCATATCGAAGATTGGTGGGAATAATCTTATACTTGACCATAACCAGACCATATTTGTAATATACAGTACAAGTTCTCGACCAATACATTTAGTCACCAAGGAAACCTTACTTGGAAGCTGCTCACCATGTATTAAGATACTTGAAATGCACACCAGCACAATGATTACTGTTTGAAAGCAGGTCAGATTTAACTCTCAAGGGTTCTATGATGTTGATTGGGCTACTAGCTCAGACACAAGGAGATCAGTTACTCGCTACTGTGTTTTCCTATAGAATTATTTGATATCATGGAAATCAAAGAAGCAACACACCGTCTCTAGATCCTCAGCTGAAGTAGAGTATCGGTCCATGGCTGCTGCTATGTGTGAGCTTAGTTGGCTAAGGAAAATTCTTGATGACTTGGGTGTGAATCACAATCGAGTAGCCTTATTATTCTCTGACAGTCAATCCACAATTCACATTGCTAGCAACCCAATTTTTCATAAAAGAATGAAACATATCGAGATTGATTGTCATCTTCTATGAGACAAAGTTCAAGTTGGAGAAGTGAAAATGTTACATGTGGCTTCACAAGATTAATTGGCAAATTTATTAACAAAACCTCTAAGGGGAGTTGCAGTTAATTATTTTTTAACCAAGATGGGAATAATAAACATACATCTCCCATCTTGAGGGGATGTTGATGCATAAATTGATAGCCGATTAGTTTAGTCAATTACATTGGTAGATAGGAGGTTAGTTTAGACATTTTCATTCTCCATTTTTCTCTATAAATGATGTGCTTCCATCTGGATTAGTAAGTTGAAATAATAACAAATTTCCCGCCTAAAGTCCTTTTCTCTCTCGAATTCATTCCTTACAATTTCACAATTATTGTAATTTTCCATTTTTCTTCATAGTAGATTATTTATCCTTGGCATGGGGCTTATGGATGCTTTCTTCAGAGTTTATCGGGTAATATATGTTGTTATTTGTATTTGTTAATTTCATTATCGCACACTTTATTCCGCTGGGTTAAAAACTTTAATAACGTTAAATAACAAAGAATTCTTTCAAAACTAGGTTGAAATGTTCAAAGGAAATTTCTATCAAATTCTGTGTTTTTTGCTACACAACAATTCGTTGTTCATCACGTTCACACTTGCATTCGAAAGAGAGTTGTGAATTGTCAATTCATTTATCTGGAATGTATCTTTCAGAGTTCACCCACGTGTTTTGCATATGGTTTTAACTGAACTGATTAACTATGTTTGCGAGATAATTTAAAAATTATGTAACAACCTATTCAACGACAATCTAGGTCATTCTTTACCTAGGTCTTGAATTTACATCGTTCTAGAAATATTACATTTTCAAGTGTTCGAACTCCATGTCTAACCACTTTATTTTCTACAGAGAATGTAATTTTTCGTACATGGCTTCTTTTTATTTTGGCCAATGATTGATACATCGAGATTATTTCTTTCTTATCTTCGTACTCCCCTGAAAGACATGAGTTATCGAGATTTCTTTATTTTCAGTAATTTACTAATCTCTTGCTAGGGTGTATGTTGAACCCCTTAAAGGTTATTTGATTAGTTATGTTTTATGGTCTCTTCCGGAATACTGCTTCTACAACAGGGACTTATTTCTCAAACACACTCCAGACATACCTTAATTTCAATATTTTAGTAATAAATAATTGTAGGGAATCAACCCGAAATTCCCAACCTGTGAGAAATGCCGAATAGAGAAAAAACACACACTAAAGAAACAAAAAAATCACACGCACGAGATAATATTTACGTGGTTCGGCCAATTTGCCTACGTCCAGAGTTGCAGAGAGTTCACTATTATCAAGGAAAGAATACAAAGTGCGGCCAACATTATTCGGGTCGGGTCGTCAACCGGATCAAACAAAACTAGGCTCCACAAAGCTCAACATGAATTGCCTTATTAGAACATCTATTAGAGTTGGAGTATATACGACTATTATAAACTTGAGTTAAGCCATTTTATTAGGAAATGTTACCCATCTAATTGATAGATACAGTGTTGGCAATGTATGACTAGATATAAAAATTGATAATTTTTTAAACAATCCAACGATAAAATGCCATGTGACATTCTATCAAGGATGGTGGAAAATTTTCTAGTAATGTAACAAGATTTATAAACTTATAGTTCCCGTTGCTTTGTGAGTTATTTTTTTTCTAATATCTTTTTCATCTATTTAATTTCTCACCCTAATGTTGGAAAATATGATTTACTAAAAAATAACATTTGGCAAAATGCACTATTATATTGCCATCAAGGGATCAAAATATTTTACACTGTAGAGAATCCAAATCCAATATTTCTTAAAAACCATACGAATTTGATGTGGTTGAGCTAGCAAACAAAATGGCTAAAATAGAAATTTTCAGGTTTTAGCCATAACTCAATTATTTTGTTAATTGTTTTAATGTGATATCAATTTTAATAAAGATCTTTCAATATGGACGAATTTCTTGGGATTTAAAAAAATAAAGTACATCCTAAATATATAATCTTATATGATGAAAAAGTATTAGCTCTTTCAAAATATTAAATGAATATATTTTGTGCTAACGTTACTAACTAGAAGTACCTTTTGTCTCAAAGCATTGTACACACAACTTGTGAATTGTGATTCTAAAATTTGGTTTTGGAAGTGAAAATGCGTTTTTACTTAGTCTGTCCATTTGACATGATTTTATTGGTCTATTAACCATCAACCGACTCTGTCTTTATTTGGAACTTACTTGGGCAGTTGGATTTGATCAATGGATGAGGCCGAAGTATATATTTCACTTGGGTTCCTGAGGCATATCTTCTTCTGATTTTTTCACACGGTTTCCATTCTCTTTCAATGAGGCGATTTTTCTAATAATTTTTCGAGGGTTTAATTTCTATTCTTGAGTTGTATTAATCTTGGTACTGCACTTAGAATCACTTTCTGAGCCTGAAGTATTGTGTAATATTGGTAGTGTTAAGAGTTTTAGGTTTCATTTGGACTCCAAATGAAACTGGTATATCTGCATTTGTTTAGCTGTGAGGTTTCTGATTCTTATATAGTGTAGGTTGATTTTGGGAGGTCCGTTTATAGATCGATTTTCTTGTGTAGTGTTACGGTCTGAGTCTTGGTTGTACTGATTATTTCGTACTTTCTTAGAAGGTTCTTGCATAGTGACGAACTCGATTTACCTCTAAGCCCCCCGATTAGGCTTTGCCGAATTGGGTGAACATTTCTAGAGTTATTTTCATTTCTGCAGTACGGGTTTTCTGGATGTTTTATTCTATCTGAGTTATTTGGGTGAAATACCCCCAACAAATTGGTACCAAGGCCTTGTAAGACTGTCAGTAAGGTTTTTTGAAATTTGATTTTAGTTTTATTTTCGTATTGATGTGGTTTTTACTTGTGCAGTTTACTAAAATTAATCTGAACTAAGACTTTTGGAGGCTTGAGTGTTTTTTAATCCGGCTCTAAAATTGACATTAGAGTCGGATTCTGATTCCTAAATGTATATGGAGGTTTAAATAATGTTATACACAAAATTTTGGTGAGATTGATCCAATTATCTTCTAGCTTAAATTGATTTGCATGTTTTAAATTCGATTGTGAATCTGTTGATATTACTATTATTGAGTTTATTCAAGAATTGAATAAATTTGCTGATTGTAATAGGAGTACATTTAGGTTTATCTTCAGTTTCTTCAATCTGAGTGATAACTCAGTAATTAATTTTATTTACTGTTCCAGTATGTGCAAATTATATTAGTGTTGATTTTCATTTTGAGTTCAACTTACTTGTCATATATTGCACGAAAAAATTTTCAAAAACTTTTTCTGCAACTTAAGTGTTCTTCAGATTAAAATTCATTTATGTCCACGAGTAATAACAACCCTTTTACAACATCCGTGATGGGTTCGAAGGTCAAATTACCACAGTTCGATGGAAAGGGGGATTACTTGATTTGGAAGCAGGAAATGAGGGTCATATTGATCCAACAAAGGGTTGCTAAACCCCTTAATGATCCTGAAACTTTTTCTGATGAATTGAAAGCTAAGCCTGGTAAAATTCTAGATATGAATGAAATTGCATAAATTCTATTATATTGTACTTATCTGATAATAGAGTAAGACAAGTAGAATATCATACAAACCCTAGAGCCTTTTGCACTGCATTAGATGCTCTGTTTCTAACTAAGACATTACCTAATAAAATCTACCTCTTAGAAAAACTGTATAGTTTTAAGATGGGTAGTGGAAATGATTTGGAAGCTAATTTGAGTGATTTTATCATCCTAGTTAAGAGCCTTGCTCATAATGAAAAGAAATTTGATGATGAAGACCCTGCGGTGATTCTTCTTAACTCATTACCTGATTCCTATAAGGATATAAAGAATGCGATAAATTATTCTAGATATTTTCTAACACGAGCTATTGTCACTAATGCTTTAAGATCTCGAGAAGTAGAGATCAAGAAAGAATCTAAAACAAGTTCAAGAGAGGAGAGCATGTTTGTGAGATGGAGAACTAAGAAGAAGGAAAATAACTTCAACAACAGAAGATTCAAACCTAAATCTAAAACTAGATCTAATTCAAGAGATAAAAGCAATAAGAAGTACAGAAGATTCAAATCCAAATCTAAAACCATATCTAAATCGAGAGATAAAAGTAATAAGAAGTGTTACCATTGTGAAAGATTAGGTCACTTTAAAAGGGATTGCTTTGAATGAAAGAAAAAAAATAAGGATCACAATAATGATGAATTGTATAACTCTGCCGTAGATTCTGAATTAGATAGCCTACTTGTTATGACCCTGTCAAATGAACAAGTTGATAATGACTGGATCTTGGATTTAGGGTGTACATTCCACATATGTCCTAATAGGTCTTGATTAAATAATTACATAGAAGTTGAACTCAGGAAAGTGTATATGGGTGATAATAAATGTACATTCCACAGATGTCCTAATCGGTCTTGATTAAATAATTACATAGAAGTTGAACTCAGGAAAGTGTATATGGGTGATAAGAACGCTCAAAGTGTTCTTGGTATTGGTCACATTACTATCAAAATGCATGATGGTATTGTCAGATAATTGAATAATGTAAGATATGTCCAAAATCTGAAAAGAAACACTTTGAAAGTGATGAATTTTTTGATAATTCTCAAGGGACCTAAAAGAAATGGATTGTAATATCTTATGGAAGATACCGTTAATTCTCAAAATGCAAAATCTTTGACCATAACTGGAAAAAAAATCTGAATTATGGCATAATAAGATGGAACATATAGGAAATAAGGGTCTGAAGTATCTAAGTAAACAAAAACTACTTGAGAAAGATATGATTGAGCCCCTTGAATTTTGTGAAACATGTGTGTTAGGGTAAATCTCATAGGGTGAGCTTTGAGACTAGGTTACATCCCACCTCTAGGCCTCTAGATTATGTCTACTCAGATTTATGGGGATCAGAAAGTCACCCTACACGTGGAGGTAATAAGTACTTCATTTCTATAGTTGAAAGGTATGGACTTATCCATTGAAAACTAAATCTGGGACATTTCAAAAATTTAAAACTTGGTTAAAGATGGTTGAAAATCAACTTGATAAGAAGTTAAAAGCTCTAAAAAATGAAGATGGTTTATAAATTTGTAATGCTGAGTTTGATAACTTCTATAAACAAAAAGGGATTGTACACAAGACTGTTAAACACACACCTCAACAAAATGGATAGCTGAAAAAATGAATAGAACTCTAATTAATAAAGTTAGGTGTATATCGATCAGTTCTGAATTAACTAAAGGTTTTTGAGTTGAGGGTGTGACTACAACTACTTATCTTATAAATATGGATTCTTTCCTTTCTTTTATAGTATTTCCAAAACCTTTAGATGCTATATTAATTTCGGCATCAAGAATCCATGACAAGTAATTTTTTTCTCGATATGTCAGGTGTAACATATTTAAGTTTTGTGAAGTTTACCATATAAACAACTATACAATGAAGCAAAGAAAATATGACTAATTTGTTTTTTTAAAAAAATGTGATTATGTACTACAAATTCATACCAGAACAAATGATGTCATGTTAGATTAAAAATCAACACGCTTATTAAGCGATCAAAGCATTTATAGTGCTGTATTAAACAAAATACATATAGATGGACACTGATTCATAAAATTTGCATTTAGATCACATATTTTCATGAGATTGGATCATTTATTTATTTCAAGACGTGTACTACTTAAAAAGGAAAAACAATGCATTCTTCATGTATTACATATAAACTATTAGGGAATGTTCTCTTTTTGTTTCAGTTTTTTGTTTTAAGTTTTGAATTCAATTTGGATTTTGTGTTTTGAGTGTTCATTTTGAGATGTTGAAAATATATTCTTTTTGGAAAATCGAAAAAACAGAAACAACTTGAAAATGGTAAAGAGAATAGAGAAAATGCGTTCTATTTCCCATTTTCGAATACGCGTTTTTAAAAACAAGTTAAAAATTTACAAAGAAAACCCAAAACGACAAATTTGTCGTTTTGGTTGTTTTCAATTATAATCAAGTCAAAAATTTTCAAAACGTGTTTTGGGTGTTTTCAAAACAATTTTTCAAAATGTCAAAAAGAACACATTTTCAACAATCTCAAAATGGACACTCAAAACACAAAAGTGAAATCTAAAGAGAACGACCGCTTACTTTTTTGTGATCAATAACTCAATATTTTTCCAAAACATTCACGTCTAGAATGTTAATATTAAAAAAGTTATAATAAAGTTAGGGTTTTGCTATTTATACACCAGAGTGTTAAAATTAGGGTTTTGCTATTGGTATACCAGGGTGTACACATGACAAAACTTTATAAAGTTATACTCTAATAGACTATTAGCATAACATAAATTAGTGATACTTATACAAAAGCAACAATTAAATAATTGTCTTCTATATTATTTTAAGTAAAGTTATACTTTTAAAGCAAAAAGAGAATACATATCAATATAAAGTTCATGCAATAACTTCTAAAAAATATTTTAATAAATTTAAAATATAGCGAATTTTTGGACATTAATTTATATATTAAGCGAAAATTATTAGCCATATGCCTGTAGTGGAGTACAAACATTTAAGACAAAATACATTATTTTCAAATTTTATAATAATATATATCATATATAGGGGCTTTAATGGAGAATCTATATTAACTATTGAAATTAAGTTATATGTACATTTTTTGTTGACATTCTCGTTGACATCTCTCTATGTATCAAAATTTGGTTAGTAATGTGAAAGATTATTGTAAAAATCAATGGAAATGATGAATGCAATGTGGCAAATTGTCAAATTTAATGTCAAGCAAAATGTAGCATGATCGATTATTCTACACAATTGTTGACAAAAAAATTAAGCGGGCCATTGTGTTTTTTTATTCTGACGCTATAGAATATTCCTGCAACAATATCCATGCATAAAAACACCAGAAAATCTACTAATTACCACCCAATATTTGATGTGAAGAGGGATTATGTTGACGTGTTATTTGAAATGAAAAGACGAAATGAGATATTATAAATTCTAAATATAAGACTAAATAATTATTTCTATTCAATGACAACGGAATATGTCGGTTAGGGTTTTTAATACAATTATGCCGCTTTATGGTAGGGCCACATCGGCCATGATAATGTTAGTGGCCAGCCATGGTAAAGTAGCAACATCCTTTTAACGTTTTTATAGAATATGAGAACTAAATAGTCTTCCCAAACATAGGATAAGTTTTTAAATGGGTAATTGACACAATACTCTCTTAACCTTTGCTTATTTTGAAAAATATTGTTGAGAATTTAATTATACACGTACAACATAATTTAAAATAGTTTCAATTTCTATCTAGAATATGTTTGTGTTTAGATAGAAAATGTGATAATTTTAAAATTATACTTTTAAAACTTTTCTACAAACTCTTTTACAAATCTTGATCTGCATCTAGCTTCTCCACACCACAACTATTTAATTCTCAAGTTTTCAATGAAAATTCACACAGGAAAACAAACATGAGGGAATCGAGATTTCTCTTTCTTGTGCTAGCAATATTATGAATGTGTTATATTTGATTTTTTGAATTCTAACAGCTTATAATTAGAAGTTTAAATAGGCTTAACCGGTTCCTTAAACTTAATCTGATCCAATATTTAATTAATCTAGTCAATTAAACTTGGTACATAAATGAATTTATCTAATTAATTAATTTAGCTCATTAATAAGTTATCCAATTAATTAATTGTACAAATGTCCAACATTTGTCAATCAATTAATTAGTAATATTATTTTTTTAGTTCTCCTTTGATCCATTAGGTCTCCGATCGCGATACTTAATGACGTGAATTATTATTTTGATTTAATCAAAATAAGATATATTGAAATACCCTTTTAATTTATCATTAATTTTCCTAAATTAATCAATTCAAATTCGTTGTCTAAATTGACATCTATTCTCTTCAACGAGTCTCCAATGTTTTGTTTTCTCAACAAAATATCAACGTGCTCATTTAAGTGTCACCACACTGTAGATTGTGAGATCACTTACTTCATAAATAAGAAATACTACACCTGCTAGTCTATCCATAATAATGATATCCGTATCTCATTATTACTTACGACCTAGGATGATTTAAAATTCATTCATATGTAATTTGTATATCACAGTCACAACTCCTTGTAATTAACAAATTACTAAAACTTGAATTTACAAATATCTCCTAATTTTTTATTTTGATCTAAAATCCCACTCAATCAATCAAACATAGTAGAAAACCCCAATTCTTTCCGTTCATATCTGTTAATTTCTCCGTTAAAAGGAATTTTTAAGTGCAAAATTAATAAAAGTATCAAAGGGATTTTTTGTCTTATCATCTCCACACCTGAAATTATCGTTAACAATAATTTCTTGAGTGTGTTTCATTTTGGGATATGAAAATGGAAGAAATTTGAAGCTAATTTATACATAGAATTGGATTTTCTTGAAATACTATGATTGGGTATGATTTCAAATGGAGAAATTGTTTGTTTTTTTATTTCATTTCCCTATTTCAGAGGAATGAGCATTACTCGTCTAAATCTTATTGACGGTGATTTTTTGTTTGAAATTGGTATGATTTCAAATTGGGACTAGGTATGATTTCACTCCCCATTTTCTATCTGGTTTTGTTGATGGTTTGAAATTAGGATGTGTGTCTATATTAAGGAAGAAGAAAAAGACATGTTCAAATGCTTGCGTGCAAATCAACCATGGAATTGGTAAACGTTGTGAATTAATACAATCCTGGATTTGATAAACTTTGCACTATACCATCCTGAAATTGGTAAACTTTGTGGAATACAATCCTGAAATTAAAAAAAAAAAAAAAGAACTTTGTTCAAATCAGCTCTAAAGCAATTAACTTTGCTTTGTGGTGAATCAACATGAAATTCCCAACCTGTGAGAAATAAAAATAGAGAAAGCACACGTAAAAAAAAAAAATCTTACCCATTAGACAATATTTACATAGTTCGGCAATTTTGTCTACGTCTACAGAATTGCAGGAATTTCACTATTATCAAGGAAAATATAAAGTGCGGACGTACAGCTCTTTCCTCTCTCTATATATCAAAAAAAATACACGAATTATCAAAATTGCGTTTTCTATATCATGTGCACAGAATTCACAATAGGCTACAAAATTGGCCAAATTTTTTTCCCAGGGCCTCAGAAAATCTCCCATTAAAAAAAAAATCACGCAATATTATTTGAGTCGGGTCGTCAACTGAATCAAACAAAATTAGGCTCTACAAAGCTGAACAAATTTCCTACTTGGAGACTAGTTCAATCACCAAACGCAATCCTATAAAAAAAAAAAAAAAAAAGAAAAAAAGAAAAATCCCTCATCCCTGCAACTGATCCTCATGTCCTCAAGCTAGAAGGCCAATTGAATATGTACACAGCTTCAGCTTCTCAATAGCGACACCCTTAGTCAACATGTCTGTCGAGTTCTTAGATCCACAAATCGTCTCAAGTATTATTAGTTTATCTTCAACAAGGTAACAGATAAAATGGTATTTTGTCCGTATATGCTTCGACTTTGAATGAATGGCCGAATTTTTAACATGAAAGATTGCACTTGGATTGTCACTGTGTAGATTACCCAACTCCTGCTTCTTACCCAATTTATCTATGAAGCCATGATTTCTTTACAGTTTCAAATGATGCTACATACTTAGCTTTTGTAGCAGACAGAGTAACAATCTTTTGTAGATTTGAAGCCCATGATATAGCTGTACCACCCAAAGTAAATACAAACCCAGTAGTATTCCTTCAACTATTAATATCACCAACAAAATTAACATCTACATAACCCTACAGTTTCAAACTAACATTTGTGAAGCAAAGACATGTATCTGATGAACTCCTCAGATATCTCAGAATCCACTTGACTACCTCACAATGCTGCTTTCCTGGCCTACTCATGAATCTGCTTACAACTCCCACTGCATGTGCAATGTCTGGCTTTGTACACACCATAGCATGCTTCAAGTTGCCAATAGCTGAGGAATAGGGCACCTTGCTCATGTGGTCCCTTTCTTCTTCTGTCTTTGATGATTGTTCTTTGCTTAGTTTGAAATGACCACCCAAGGGTGTGCTAACTGGTTAGCTCCATTCATGTTGAATCTATTGAGAACTTTATTCACATACTTTGACTATGAAAGTTACAATGTACCATTAGCCTTGTCTCTAATGATTCTCATACCAAGGATTTGCTTTACAGCTCCCAAATCCTTCATTGCAACTGTTTTGAAAATTGCTTCTTTAGATTATTAAGCTCCTCAATACTAGACCATGTAATGAACATGTCATCTACATACAATAGTAAAATGATATAAGAATTGTCAAAGGACTTAACATAGCAACCGTGATTAGCTTCACATCTCTTGAACCCAATTCTATGCATAAAATTGTCAAATTTCTTATACCACTGTCTTGGAACTTGTTTTAGGCCATACAAGCTATTTCTCAGTTTGCAGACCAGATTCTCTTGTCCCTAAACAATGAACCCTTCTGGCTGAATCATGTAAATGTCTTCCTCCAAGTTACTATGAAGGAATGTCATCTTCACATCTAACTACTCAAGATGTAAATTTTCTACAGCCACCATTCCCAGTACCAGTCTAATGGTTGAAATCATTACAACTGGAGAAAATATTTCTGAGTAGTCAATGCTCTTATACTGCTGGAACCCTTTGACAACTAATCTAGCATTGTAACACTTTCTGCCATCATGCTTATTCATTATTCTGTATACACACTTGTTGTGCAAAGTCTTCTTTCCTACTGATAATTTAGTCGATTCCCATGTCTTATTCCCTAACAAGGAATCCATCTCATCCTTCGTGACTAACTCCCAGTTGCTTGAGTTTTCATTCTGCAAAGCTCGTTCATAACACTCTGGCTTACTACAATCAGTAAATAGAAGATAATTTAGAATCGGTGAATAACGATGGGAAGTCTAATGGTCCTGGAAGATCTACGAACTTCAACTACAGGTGTACTCTGATCTACATGTGAATCTACGTTCTCCTTATCTTCTTTACCCATTTTCTGGACATTACTTTCAGTCAATTCATCTAAGTTGACAAACTCAGATTTCTTTTGATATATCTCTGTAACATCTGACTCTATATTTGACCTGTCATTATATATAACATGTTCATTAAATATCACATTTCTACTTTTGATGATTTTCTTGTTTTGTTCATCCCAAAACCTATAGCCAAATTTCTCATCACCATAGCCAATTAAAAAAAAAATATTTTAGACTTTGCATCAAGTTTACTATGAGTATCAGAGTTAATATGAACATAAGAAACACACTAAAAAACTTTTAAATGTGAAGATTTTATCTCTTTATCGCTCCAAACCTCCTCAAGAAGTCTGAACTCCATGGGAACTGATGGTCCTCGATTTATTAGGTAAGTTGCAGTGCTAAGAACATCAACCCAAAAAGATTGGTAGTCCAGCATGCAACCTCATACTCCTAGCACGCTTATTGAGAGTTCTGTTCATACGCTTAGCAACACCATTTTGTTGTGGTGTCCCAAGAATGGTCTTCTCCATCTTAATTCCCTGTGCAACACAATACTCACTGAACCCTCCATCTATGTACTCCCTTCATTATCTAACCTCAAACATTTTACGTTCAAACCCGTTTATGTCTCAACCATGACCTTCAACTTCTTAAAAGTTTCAAATACATCAGATTTATTTTTCAGAATATAAACTCATGCCTTTCTGATTAAGTCATCAATAAAAGTAATGTAGTACCTTGAACCTTCAAGGGATGCAATCGGAGAAGGCCCCCACAGATCTATGTGTACTAACTCCAATTTTTCAGCCTTCGGTGCACTATCAGTTTTCAAGAAGCTCACATTTTTCGGCTTTCCTAAGATGCAGCTTTCACACACGTCAAACTCAATGGACTTCAATTCTGGTAGTTTTCCTCTTGACTGCATCATCTTTATCCCTTTCTCACTCATGTGACCAAGTCTGCAGTGCCATAGGCTTGTATGATTACTTGTTTTAGCAACTACAATTGTGTCTCTTGGACTTGAGGTCATATATAGAGTACCGGTCTTCTTTCCAAGAGCTAATACTCTAGCTCTCTTTATAACCTCCAAGTACCACCAATAAATAGTATTGCACGCCCTTCATCATCAAGTTGTCCAATAGATATCAGATTCTTCCTCAGGTCAGGATTATGTCGAACCTTATCCAATAACCAAACAGACCATTGGGTAACAATATTCGAACGTCTTCCATACCCACAACATTGAAGGCTGCACCATCAGCCAAAAAAATACACCTTACCAAAATCACCTGCAACATATTTCTGTATGATTTCTCGGTGTAGAGTGGTATGAAGAGAAACGCTTAAGTCCAAAACCCAATCATCAAGTGGACTGTCTACAGCAAGAAGTAATGTATCATGTACCTCTTCTGTTACAGCATTCACAGAATCATCTTCACTCTTCTTCTTAGGACTTTTGCATTGCCTTGTTTTCCCTCGGTTCCAGCATTGTACTTGTTGGCCTGATCTAGAATTACTTCTTTTTCGATTAGAATTTCTAGATTTTGATCTGTCTCGATTTGAATTTTTGTCATTTCTTCTACCTTTTATCTCAAGGTTTAGGGCAGAGACAAATCCTGAGCTTTCACGTGCATCTCTTTTACGAATCTCTTAAGCTAGAATTAAATCTCGTATATCATTGTACTTCAACTTTTCCCTTCTTGTAGAATTGCTTACTTTCATCCTCATTGCCTCCCAAACTGTTTGGCAAAGAAGCCAAAACGATTGGTGCACGAATCTCATCATCAAAATCAATTTCTATAGAGGACAATTGTATACTGTTAAATTCATTCAGATGTTGTGCTACTGATGCGTTCTCTGCCATATTCAAATTGAACAGTTTCTTCATCAAATGTACCTTATTGTTTGCTGACGGCTTTTCATACATACTAGACAAAGTCTTCATCAGATCTGTTGTGGTCTTCTCCTTTACAACATTGTGTGCGATATACCTAGATAGAGTTCACTAGATAACTCCCAGTACCTGTCTGTCAAGAAGATCCCATTCCTCAGCCTTCAGTCTCAGGTTTTGTCCCCAAAAGAGACAGATGCAATTTCTTCCCATAGAGATAATCTTCAATCTGCATCCTCCAATATGCTAAGTCTATCCCATCAAACGTTTTCTATTCCAAACGCTTTTCCTGCTTCCTCTGCCATTGTTCCCACTCAAACCTTTGAAAAGCTAGCAAATTCAGTCCCTCTTGATGACTTGACAATTTTTTGTTAATTAAGGCATGTGCATTGCACAGATCATTTTTATAAAAGATAAAAATGTCAAATCACTAAACCCACTTTAACATTATAAAAATAAAATAAGAAGAAATTATATGAAATGTCCACTTTCACATGATTATTTGTAAAAATGTCCAAATTTTGTTCAATATCCATTTTACAATATTTTAGACCAAAATACTCTCGTTAACAATTTATAATTTCATATTAAAGACAAAAATGTTAAAAATTTTGTTGGCCAATAAAATTTTGATACATAACACACTTCACTTATTTCAAAAGTACACATTTCAAATCACAATAAATGTTATATTTCTCATTGACTCATGTATTAAATATCGATAATTATATTTTAAACGTTAATAACTTTATAAAATGTAGAAAACTTTCATATTCGAAATCAATTCTCGTTCTAGACAAATGAAGTATCAAGATAAATAGGGTTCAAATATCGATTTCAACTTTTAAAATATCGAGAACGTCATTTTAATGTAGTTTCTAATGGAAGCAACTTCTCGAAATTTGTGACAAATTAAAAAAAAGCATTTTTCATTAAAAGTAAATAGATAATTTATAAATTTGGCCATTTTTACAAAAGTTATCAAAATTAGACACTTTTTAATTGATAAATATGGAATTTGACGTTTTTGTAAATTCCCCTATAAATAATAATGTCACATCACAGTTTTAATTTGATACACCACATTTTAATTGCATGGAATGTTCTCAATTTCTGCACATTTTTGTACTTGTATCTAAGTTTTTTTTGTCGCGTTGTCATTATTTATCTTGAATTAAATTCGTACATATTGTCTTTGATACTATTTTTGTTAAAATATTTTGCTAACATTTATTGAATTGAGAGGAACGGATATGTTGAGAATCTGGCTAAATAATTAAAGACGAGAATAATATGAGTAATATGAAATTAATGGATCACGCAATAATCAATATTTTTGAAGAATTTATTATGCCAAGATTTGATGTTTTTAATCTAAATTTAAATAAGTCTCACAAGTTTCCAATGTATAAAATAATGATATAATTGTTATGTTATATCTATTAAGAGCCTTCACTACTTGGAGTACATATATGATCTAAATTTTGGAGTTATGAATGAAGTAGAATACAAGAATAATGGTAGAAAATCAATTCTTCATGAACAGGCGACGACCCCAGGTGCCCAGTTCTCTGCTCTTAATTTCGTTGTTGTGCCTAGGCATCATAACTCGGCACCTAGGTGCTTTATTTTGGACCAAATGTTTCCAAAACACTTTTTCATCGATTCCAAAGTCATTCTCCAAATCAAATGTCACGACCCGTCCCGAACCACCCTAGTGGACCCGAAACGTGACGTGTGCCGATGATAGATGCTGACTAATGCCAGATCCACCACCAAGGCTGACTATGAATTACTACATAATGTGCCAAAATTAATTGCTTACGGAAAATATAATGCAATGAGCCCAAATAATTACTTCGTGCTTTATCCAATATATCATGTCACTTAATATGACGTGTGGCTACGATTTTGAAATTATCAGCCTCCTTAATAATTTGTCATTTATATATATATTTATCGAAAATCGAGTTTGCATCAGATATAAATAATCAAAACATGAATTATTCCCGTAATCATGATATAATCTTCAATTCAAATCCATATTATCGTCTCATCCCATTACATGTAATCAACCAAAAATGTACCAATCCATATTATCGTCTCATCCCATTACATGAAAACAAACAAAAATGTACCATCTGACTGAAATCAGTAATCCGCCTCTCGGGGCAAAATTCTTTCACCATGGCACTTAGGCCCCTCCGTGAACGAAAGTGGATCTCAAAGACCTCTCATAATCAATATTAGAACATGGCGGGGCCCATCAGTGAACTAACTATATATACACGGTCAGACCCCTTCATTCACAGTCAAGATCCCTCGTGTAGTATAGAACACGGCCATGGCCACTCCGTGAACTAGAATAAGT
>CAIGRP010029936.1:0-16087 GCA_903798385.1 Fraxinus cuspidata
ACGCCTTCTTCAAGTTTTCAAAAAAACCACAACCAATACCTATCATTCTCGTTATCTCCAATTCCAAATGCAAGAATGAATATTGTAACACCCCAAAATCTATTTTTTAAATTATTATTATTTTAAAAAAATAGACTTGAAGTAATACAAAAAAAAAATCTTCTTTATCTAATTTAAGTGGAAATTTACTTATTCAAATCTTGTGATTTGATCGATAAATAGATAATATTGAACCAACAATTTATATACTACGATTTCAAACCATAATTTTAAAATTTAACATAAAATGTAAATTTCTCGAACACTAAAAAAATACTAAAATAATGTGCACAAATCTTAACATAAGATATTTTTCAAATAAAAATTTGAAATTATTACTTGGAGATCCTATAAGCATCACTCGGTCAATCTTCCACGCGTCCACACGACCCGATCAAATCTGAAAAATTATTGTAAGAGTGTGTATTTTGAAAATAATCAGTAAAAATACGTGCATATTCTTATTTAACATGATATAAATATAAAATGACATAACATACCGACTTTTTTTAGATTTAGAACAAACTGATGCGATATCCAATAGCTCAAGGAATTTCTTAAGAATTCCTATATCTCGTAAGATTTACATATTCGACCTAACAGTCCATCCCGTATTATTTAACATATTTGACCTAACGGCCCATCCTGTAGGATTTTGATTGTGTTTGGTGAAATAAATAATATTTCTTTTTAACATGTGTCTGTTAACAAAAAATGAAATCACTTTCTGCATGGTAAAGAAGAGAAAACAACTTCACACGAATATTATATATACGCACAAATCCACTTGCACGATAACAAATCCTAAAACGTCAATCAAACTCCAAAACGTACAGGAGTTAGAAAATTAAATTTGGTCATTTACTTCAATCAATAGGCACGTAGGTGTGGAGTTCAAAATAAACAATTCATTATTAATTTCCTAAATGAATGATTTACGCTTTGTATCTATTAAATTACAAATTTCATTTCAAATTCCAAGAAAAAGTACCTGACGTGAATTTTTTTTCCTTCATTAATTTACAATATTATTTTATGTTTTTTTTCCTCAGATTTCAAGAGATGTGAAGTTTCATTTGATTTTTATATATATAAATATTTTTTTAAATAAAATATAGGTTTTAGAATACATTTCTTTCTATCAAAATAACTCGAAAATGACTAGTCCAAAATTATTTCTTCTTGAGCCAATTTATATTATTTAGCACGAACTACAAAATGAGTATAATATCGATATATATATTTTTAGCCCATATGAAAATATAATTAAAACTCGGGTGTTACAAATATGCTGTTATCAGCATCTTGTGTACAAGCCGTGAAAAGTGTACCACCATAGTGTCCATTCAAATACTTTCCATCAACTACAATTATGGGCCTACAGTGTTTCCATCTTCTAATTGATGCACCTAGGGACATGAAGTAGTATTTGAATCTATTATGACCATTAAGCTCTAGTCCTGTGACCATACCTGGATTTATTTGATAAAGTATATAAAAGAATGTTGGTATTTTCATTAATGAATCTATAGGATCCCCCTAAGCATCGTCAATGTTTTCTCTCGAGATCTCCAAGCCTTTACATAATTCAAAAAAACTCCATATATATGTAACATTTCATTATATATATCGTTTGGAGTGTATATGGTTCATGAGAAGATGTACTTGTATTTGATGCAAATAACAGAACTGTGGTTGATACCTGCTTGTGAGATCTCAATACTATATTAAAAGCACATGTGTGACCATATGTAATCCTCATAATCTTAAACATCTTTGTTATCCCTTGAAGATTTGCATATTCAATTACACTCTTCTTGCGAACACCTGACTAGATATCTTGTCCGAACTAACAAACATGAATTTAAACATGTTTTGTATTGCAAACAAAGACAATCTCAATTTCAGAATTTCCTTATCATGAAAAATTCTTTCATTTTCTATTTGCATACCATTAAGTACAGAGACAACTGTGACTTCATCTCTGAAATTGTACCTGAAGTTTCAACTGATGCATTGTATATGTCTGACGACATATCCATTAATTAAAACATAACACCGCGGGAGTGTACATCAACTGGAACCATGCATGAATTTTCTCCACTTTCCAGAGTTGTGACGTTAACGTTTATCTGATATTTGGAAAGGGTCAAGATCCATGCACTTCAGCATCAGGTAGGACAACACATTATTATCACTATTTATTCTAATTGCATGCAACTCACTGTTCAATGTATACGTCATTGTGACTTCAACCTTCATTTGATCCGAATAGAACTCTGTCATAATGAGATTTACGAGGTTTGTAAAACTGCAATTCTGATCAACCAACACTAATGATGCGTGCGATCCATTTATCAAGCAAACATACACGGAGCCCATTTCTGCAATTTTCATAGAAAAATGTAAGTTACAAAAAATCTGTGCAGTTCACGATTAATGCATGTTACAAATTTGCATTACATGTCCAATAATGAAGTACTGCATATAACACTGCCTTAAAAAACAATCACAGCATGAAATTAGATAGGCCATTGTATCTTATTGTAAGTCATATAAATAAGACTGCTGGTCATAATCATTTTATAAATAATCTTCAATAGAATGGTTCAGCTACAAGTCATAATAGCATGAAATTAGACACGTCACTATATCTTATTGTAAGTCACATAAATAAGACGGTCACAATTATTTTATATATAATCTTCAATAGAATGGTTCAGCTACAAGTAACAGGATCAGATATATTGAATCATGTCACATAAAATTACCTAATTCAAATATTTTGTCACATCATGTGACTGTGACCAATTACACGACTTAGTGTCACAATTAAAAATATCATTCACAACGAATCAAAGTCACAAACATAAATTTTTGGAAAGAAAGCACAACCTACAAATTCGATTTTATAAATGAGTTACATTGACTATCAATGCGTAATTGTCCGTCTGAGAAATTGTGAAAATGTGAGTTGCCCGTTCTAATGTGTAATCATTTTCCAATTGTGATACTACGTTGATCAGACCCCAAATTGAATGACTTGGATACGAATTCACTCTAGCATAAGAGATATTTTCGTGCAACTAATAATAATTATTGATTTGTGACGATATTCTTCAATTTTGTGACGTGAAATCTCTAAAAGTTATCATTATCGGAGAAAGAGACAACCGTAAATGATAACACTTGTGATGAATTTATGTTTCAAGGATGGAGAAATGTATTTTAAGAAGTTCGGTCACGAATGGAATCTCAAAACTTGATTTCAGAGATTGAATGTTAACGAATCTTCACACACACACACACACACACACACATATAAGATTCTCTGATTTTTGAAATTGAAAATATAATATCTTTAAATTGAAATGAAGCATACTTAAAATAGTAATTGATTTCATCGTACTCGTGCAGTACAAATTACAAGTACATATTTGAAACATAGCATATTTATTTTGAGAGCAAATGATCATGGTATTAATTTTTGTTCACCACATAACAAATTATTGGCTCTGCTAGAGCCTTCAATTAAATTCTCCGAATTTGATATTATATTGATACTAATTTTATCATTTTTATGTTTCTGCTTCGATAGCTGTGATAAATTAAACTAGGTAATTCATGTACTACAAATACAAAAGTCGGTGAGAATTATTTATGCTCTATAGTCACTGTGTCATAATTATAGAAGTCCAAATTTTTTTGGACAAGTATTAAAATAACGTGACTTCAATCATTATGTCAATAAAAGATTAATTCAACAGATTTCGATATAGTAAGGAAATCTCACTAGTTAACCAAAATCATATCACATTTTATATAACTACTAGTGGGGGTGAACGTGCGTTGCACGTTAGTTGTTTAATGTTAATATTTAGTGTATGCAAATTTTATAGAAATGAATTTGTAAATGTGAAAGTTATTCATGTGCGGGTTGAATGTTATAAGAAGGTAAATGCAAAAGCTTACAACGACAGGGTAGAAGCCGACACGGTAGAAGCCGGACATTCCATTGTTTCCACATTCTACAACATTCAGTATAACAAGCAACCATTAAGTAAAAATCAGAACAATGTCATACATAAAAGACAAATTAAAAGGTTGTTTTTCAACTATATTATTTTGATATTCAGGAGGGTGTTGTACAACTCTGTAATACATTTCCTCTATGTTTCATATAATCACATATTTGACAATTTGGAAAGCCAACATTCAAGAAGGCACATACTTATTTCCCATTATTCTTCAACTATTTGATACAGATGCAATCGTTCAAAAATTTGTAAGAATATTTATGTCCAAAATTTCTTTATACAGATCAAACATAAAAAATACAATTCAACGACATTTGAAGTGATCAATTCACCAAAATTCTTTAGGAGTTTATCTGGAACTTGTATAGTTCTGTCTTTTGTCATGTAAACGTACCATTTGCTGGTCATCTTCTTAGTTTAGTATGATTCAGAACATAACATGAAATATCACTAAAAGATATATGGTCTCACCAGTCTCACCATATGTAGAGTTTGAATTTGATAAAACTTTATTCAGTCACCAAATTTTCATTTTTTCCCCATATATATCATTATATAATGATATGATTAATGTTGACGTGAAATTGGGAAATTTTTATTTTTCCTTAATATGTTCAGGTAAGAATGAATAATCGCGCACAATATCATAGGACAACCCAAAAATGCTGGGGACCTGCGTTTTGCTCAGTCCAGTGAAGGAAGAATTGCTAATCTCTTTGAGAATATATAATAACCGGTCCTTCTCACTTTTATCCTTTGCACATAGTCTATCATACAGTTTCTGTTCGACACTTTTTATTCTTATGGCCATCATTTCCATCTCCTCTTTCCATTGATTGAAGAGCTCTGGATTTCCAACAACATTGGTTACAATCCTAGCTCCATGTATGGGAGGATTTGAGTACATAGGGCATGCATAAACTTAATAATATTACATAATCTCCCTTCACAGATTTTAGGGAACTGATAGTTATAGCATAGATATGGTTATTCATTAACTTTAGGACGAAGGAGAATGTAGGAAGTATTTATTATAACAAATATCTACTGCAATCTTATTCGTCTGTATATAGTCATCCTCTCTTCTGAAACCGTTTCAATTGGATGTCCAAGAATAAAGCACTCTATGTAGTTCAGCAAAAAAATTGCACAGTTCGACCTGTTGACAAAGTTTCATGTCAGAAATTACCACAAAATTGGAGTAAAGAGAAAATAAAAAACTTTAGTGAAAAATTTTTAGTTTAAATACTCACCCATTATTTACACAAGGCAAGTAAGGTATAATGTCTAATTCCATCCGTTTGTTTTAATTTTTCCTGATATTTCGGTAGATGGAAAACTCTACGGTAGACATATTAACAAAGATTGGACTACATTTACTACTGCATCTGCATGTGTCATGACTTGCTGTGGCGTATGAGTACTGTGGCTACAATTATATATTTGAAATTTCCATCCGCAAAAAATTACAAGAAAGAGGTACCAATCGTTGCCTGGATATGAACATGGAATAATAAATGATTATACCAGTTGTTGGTAAATCACCATTCACGTATTGTTCTAAAAGAGTAACATCCATTGGTTGTTTATGTGCACTTCCTTCTTTTATGCTTTGTTGCATCATTTTTTGTTGAGTACATTCAACTTCAAATCCAAAATCTAAAATTGTGTAGTCCTTTGAAGCAAAGTTGTAACCATCTTTGATACGTCGCCTCAACAGTTTTAACTCCCAGTCAAGACTCTAATAGAATAAATAAATGTAAATATAAAATGTTAATTAAATATCAAGATTTTAATAGAATAAATAAAATGTAAATGAAATATCTTAACTATGTAAATGAATTTATTATGATGAATGAAGTTTACTAACCGCAGTAGTTACATCTTATGTTGTATTCATTATAACTTTCAATATGTCTCTTTTGATTAGATTGCCACTTCCATCGTCCTAATATGCACCACACAACATAATTGAAATTATTTTTAAATAAATCGAAGTAAAAATAATAATTAAGTTAATTAGATTGTTTACTTGGATGGATTTGTTAGTAACCAATCTCTAATTATTCTATATCTCTCCATAGGGTAGTCTTCTAGAGGATAACATGAAGACTATCTTCTTTCATTTACCTTTTTTTTTCTCTTGTCGACCTTTCAATGTTTTGAATTTGTTGAGATGTAGAGGGATGCTTTGGAAATGGACTTGTATCTGCAGGATGAGCGGGACTCTTATTGATAGGAACATCTTCTTGTTGGATGGAAGCTATAATAGCTTCCATATTTGATTCTCAGTCTGACAATCTATCTAGTACACTGTTATTTTATCCATCCATATAAGATTTCACTGAAGTCAAACTGGTGTCCATGTAATTCGGCATGCTGGATTGCATGTCTTGATATTGTTGTTGCTGCTACTGTTGTTGTTGTTGTTGAAAGCATTCCTGATACCATTTCTGTTGTTCTTCAAACAATTTTTTTTTTATTTTGAACAATGCTTGTTTTCAAGTTGTAGCATAAATTTGATACATCTGATATTACATACTGCCTATGTATGTTGAACATCTCTTCCATTTCTTCTCTGGTGACATAATTTGTTGAGCCCATAGAAGTAGTAGAATTGGGGTCAGCTCCAGCTCCAACTGAAGTATATGTCATAGGAGAATGAGGCATGCTATGTGGTATTTGTTATGGTAGAATGTTCATCTCTCTATTTAATATGTCATCCAGTACATTATGTGAATTGTCATACAGTAATGACAAAGTTGTATACCACAGTGTTTGTAACTTTTCTTCAGTAGGCTACAGAACTGCAATAACTTAAATCTGTAATTGCAACATTTAAATGATTTCTTCTGATTATTTGGTCTTTAGAAGGAGAAAAAAATTATAATTAAATGCATTTACCAAAATATATTCAAATAATAAAATTACCTCTTCGTTATCCAAAAATTCCCTAACTGTTTTCTCTGTCAAAAATTTATTCGGCTTCCATCTATGCATTCTTGGACATTGTAATGTTTTGTATGTATGACGTCCAAATTTTTGTCCAATCTGTGGAAAAACCTCATATATCCAATACTGAAACGTCATTAAATATACAGATTAGATACTATGTATATAGAGAGATTGGTGCCAAAAAAAATAGAAGAATACCTGGAATACAAGTGGATACCCATGCAATGCATATTTGCATTCATTTTGTTGATTTTGCTCCAACCTCCGTGCTTTTGAAACATGTGATTCTCGCAGTGAATTTAACTGAACAAAATATGCACTACGACCCCATGGATATTGAAGGAAGTCATCCAACTGTTCAACCATGCCCAGAGTTTTGTAATCAATATATCTTCCCGTAGGTTTTAAAACACACTCTATTAACATGACTAGCCACAGCTTAAATTTATATTTCTCATCTTCGCAAGGATGAAATGCTTCAAAAAGCATATTCATGCTAATTTCCTTTGTACCATCAAAATATTGATTTCTAAGTCTATTATTGTTGAAGTCAAGATTAACGGATACCTCGTGGCAAGGTATTCTAGTGATAAGACAAAACTCCCGTGGACTAAAGCGGGCCAAATGGTTATTTAATTTCACCCAAACTTCATTATTTTTTCCACAATCTATAAGTCTCATTACGAATTCATGAACTAATCTACTGCTAAATTGTTGATCCTCCTCCGTTCTATAAATCACTCCATATATAAATCCATGAAAATTACTACACAACAAAGATGCTTGTTGATCTGCACTGATGAGCTCCATAAAATCTATAAGATATCGATAATTTGGAAATTGAGTGATTGTAGCTGAAAATCATTGATTTGAAAAGACATCTGCAAAAATAATTTTAAATGTACAATTTAATAATGAATATTTAAAATTTGATTGAAACAAATATCAAAATAAAACAATTATTGATAAGATTTTGTAACATAAATCCAAACATATTTGATTTGATTTTCTTTTAAACTTAGCCAAATATGCTTCTAATCTATTCTTAATTTTCTGAACATTAGCACTTTTTCAACTTTTTCATCATAAGCATAAATCCATCAAAATACAGCAAACATATGAAATCTAGTGAAAACTAAAATTATTTGCACAAAAAACACAAAGAACCAGAATTGAATAATTACCATTTTAGATGATAACATCCAGCTTCAGTGACATATATATTAGTAGAGATCCAACAGCAAGAAAATCAAATATTTGACATTTATCCAAATTATATTATGTACACTATAGTTTACATACAAACCATTTATTAGTTCAAAATCAAACAAACAAATATGATTTCACATATAATTACCTTAGTTTTCAGGAGGTAAATTAGTTTTAGCTGAAAAATCTTGGTTGAACATATTGTCTGCAAAATATGATGATATGATGAGAATGAATGGTAATATGATAAGAATGAATAAGTAAGAAATTTTTAGTTTAAAACTTTGGTGGGTGGGTAGTTGCATGTGTTAATGTATATGTTTATAATTTGGGTAGTTGTTGGGTGTAGTAGTTGAATTTGGGTAGTTGAAAGTATGGGTAGGTGTAGTTGAAGGTGTAAATGAAAGTAATATTTAAGTTATATAATTAAACCAAAAATTATTATAAAAAGAAAATATACCTCTGTTTAATAATTAAAAACTGAATATATTATGTCCGTGCGCACGCGGATTCCTCCGTGTGGCACGAAGGATCACACGGAGGAAAATCCCTCCGCATCCTCCGTGCCTCACGGAGGACTTAATCCTTCATGTGGCACGGAAGACATCCGTGCCACATGGAGAGTGTGGTACGGATTTCCTCTGTGCCACACGGAGGATACGGAGGAATCCTCCATTCCCCAAGGCACAGAGGATTCATCCGCGCGGCATCACGACTACTCCTTCTCGACTCCTCCCCTCCTGGGAGAATTCTTTACAGCTGCATGCATAAATCTTTCATTTGCATGTAAAGTTTTTGTTGAAGTTTAGTAGTTGAAACTTAATGTTTTGGCATTGAGAGTATGAATGCAACTGAGAGGTATAACTAAGAAAATTTGTTAAAACTTCAATATTCAAAATTGGTTTTAACTAAATATAGTTTCAATAGTCAAATAGATGTATTAGTGATGCGATGAAAATTTAGATGAATAATATGTTATATTCTAGTGTCCTTAAAGTTGCACAATGTATAAAATGGATACAAATGGAGCTCAACTAAAGCATTTAATATATATACTGAATAGTATAGAGCCAAACTACAAACTATGTTTGGTTCACTAACTAATTCATTGGTGACACCAAAATCATTGCCCAAAGTTTATACATCAACACCAACCATCAACATCAACCACAAAACCTAATCTAACTCCCAACCTAACTGGAATTAGACAAAAGGAAGAAAAATTATATCCAGCTTTTACAAAAATCATCTTGAAGTTACATCATTTATCCAATGCTTTAAGATGTTGCATCATTAAGTAACTTCATCAACACACTCATTCATTGCAATGGCTTTTCTTTTGCCTTTATCTTTGTCACCATCACTCTTTTCATCTCCATCTTCATTTTAAGGATTCGAAGGAAAGCATAATTCTCTTTTAGTTGATGATCCATCGCAATCACGTGGGAAATGTAGTGATTTAGCCAATGGAGTTAGGGACGTACTTTCATCAACGCTCTCATGTGGAGTTTTTGCTCTTGGGTCTACAATGAAGATAACATCATAATTGTAATCTTCTCCACTTTTCTGTTTCACAGCTTTCACATAGAAAAACAACTCTTCATCTACTAAAGTTAGAATTGATTTTGAAAGGGTTGTTGCATCATGCAAAAAGGAAAACACAATATTCATGAATGTGAATGTGAATGTATGTATAGCAATGCAAAAATAATTTTAAAATATGACCAAGCTAGATATTTGAGTTATCTCTTTCATCAACATGAGTACTGAGTATTGCAAGAACTTTTCAGCAGGTTCTCCTATCATTGTAGCATGAATAGACCCTGAAGAATCTTTCAGTGGGATAGATGCTCTTGCTCTGTGTCAATATAACATACAATTTAGTATGATTTAGGATTGATAGATGATGTAAGAGGTAGAAAAATATATAATGTATATGTATATAGAATTATAACCAATTATAAAAACCTTGGAATAGCACGGGCTTGAGACTATCTGTAGAATGAACAAGAATGGATCTCATCCAAATCAGCATAAGTAGATTTATTACAATTGTTGCTGGACATGTACTAGAAAGATTGATCATCTGTGATATGTGCCTTTGCTTTCAATCAAAAGTAGTTTTGCTACGATAACAAAATAAGAATTATATATTAGAAAAGGAATAAGAAAAAAATATACTATACGAAAATTAAATATAAGAAGTTACTTACTACAAGCAGAAGACTATTTATATTTCTGATTTGAGTGACCTTATCATCTTTTGGAATGGATACTCTTGAACAAGTCAATTCATAATAACATTTTTTAGTTACAATGTCATTCACCTTCTGAAGATTTGTATTCACCCTGATAACACCATATTCAAAATTAAATTTTTTTTACTGGGGAACGTCAACGGTTAAATAGAGTGTGAAATGTTTTTCTTAAGCAATTACTTAACTATCATCTTTTGGAATGGATACTCTTGAACAAGTCAATTCATAATAACATTTTTTAGTTACAATGTCATTCACCTTCTGAAGATTTGTATTCACCCTGATTACACCATGTTCAAAATTAAATTTTTTTTACTGGGGAACGTCAACGGTTAAATAGAGCATGAAATGTTTTTATTAAGCAATTACTTAACTATAACATCCATTGTAAAAAGGAATTTACATTGAAGAAAAGTTTTAAGAGCAACTACCAGGACTTAAACTGAGTAGCCTGTTCAAATGGAGCATCAATGATGAAAGAGCTGTTGGGCTTTGTCGATATTGAAAGACCTATTACAGCACATTATAACATGAATTGAAAATTTGTACTAACTAAAAATAAATTATAAGTAAAAAAAAAAATTGAATGAATATACACTTATGTAAAGGTTACCCACCAATGAAAGATGATACTTTCAGTTGTTTTCCAACAACAATCGATTTTTTAGTCAAGTTTTTAGAAATGAGAGTACATTCTTTCTCCACAAAACCATTTCACATGGTTAACACCACTATTTGAAAGCTGGAATATGTTGAAAAAGATAAAAAATTATAAGAATTATATATATTTTTAAATACTAATAGAATAATAGATTTCAAAGGTAACTGTAAAAACTGATCATCGACAAGAACGACATCTTGAACATAAGATTGTGATCCAAAGTGTGTTTGGATCAATCTTTTGGGTCGAATATCAATAGTTGCTCCAAGGATAGCTAAAAATATGGAAAAGAAATAATAAATAATTAGCATGTATTTAAAATAAAATAGGCATTAATGGGTAAATGAAGAGTAAAGCAGTAGAAATTACAAATGTCTGTATTTGTGTCCATATAATCCTCCAGCTGATGAAAAGGAATAAACACATATGTAGAAGACAACAGTGCACTATGGTCTTCTGGGATCTCTTGGGGTCTGTTCTCTTTATCATTTTCAAGTCGTTTTCTGTTTTCGATTTTCCAAAATAGCAAAAACGGAAAACAAGTTAAAAATTTATAAAGAAAATACAAAACGAAAAATTTGTCGTTTTTAGTGTTTTCAGTTATAATAAAATCAAAATATTCAAAACTTGTTTTTGGTGTTTTCAAAACAATTTTTCAAAATGTCAAAAAGAACATGTTTTCCATAATTTCAAAATGGGTACTCAAAACACAAAACTCAAAATGAATTCAAAACTCAAACACAAAACTGAAACACAAAGAGAACAGCCCCTTATATTCTGGTTGTTCCAGAAATAGTCCATTGGAACTTACCTATGGCTTCCTTAAATTGTGGCTGTGTATATTTGACAGTTGCATTGGATATTAAATATGTTTTTGATAAGATGAATCGATCCTCAAGAGCTGCTACGTTGGGATAAAAAATTGTAGCTTGTACCTTCTTTTCCTTTTAAACACGAAAAATAGAAAGGTGATATTTCTCTATGCAAATCAAAGAAATATAATTCTTCGGTGAATCAAATATATAAGGAAATGACATCTTTACCTCTATGTCTATCAATGTCATCTTCAAGTATCAGGCGAAACCATTCTTGGCTGATTTGGGTGAACTCTTTTAGTTACGATAACTTTGGCAGTCCAGTCATTTTGGCTAGGGTAGATATCCATGATGATTTTATAGTTTTTACTCATTTTCCTGTTAAAATCACAAATTATATATGAAAATGAGCTAGAAGTAAGTCTAGAATGGAACCAAATTTTACAGAAGAAGAGGAAAGCAAGTTGAAGAAGAGGAAGAGTTGAGTTTAGAACTGATGTGAAGAGGAAAATGTATACACATATCACCATTATATTATTTCTAGTAAGAGAATTGGACAATAAGTATTGTACAAAAAGTATGGATGGTCTGGGCAGATAGTACTGCAAGAAATGCAGAGTTAGTAGAGTTAGTAGATTTCAGTATCATTATTTCAACAACAACAATGTGCAGTCAAATCACAGTAGAAGCATGGTACAGTTCTATTTTATCATTAAACTCATATAAAAAACACAAATTGCTAAAGATTAAAGAAAACCATGAGTTGAAAAAAAGGTCAAAAATGTAAAAAGATTCTTGGATGAATTTATAAATTCACAAGAATCTAAAATGGCTAATATGAATTTAGTAAAAAAAAAACTTAATCTGGCATATAAATTAATTTCCTGCATATAGTTTATATTTTATAACTTGATGGATAATACTCAATTAAATTATTCTAACGGAAAAAATAAAAGTTTCTACAACAAGCAAATTAGCAAATTACGAATAAAGTTATATCATATAAAAACTAAATTTATACAGCACATCTGATGATAGTAGTAACACATAGATTATAACCATTGGTATGAAGAAGAGACAAAAAAAAAAAGAATAATTTTAAGTTTGTTGATAAGAATAGTTAATATAGTAATGTTTGTTGTATAAAAGGTGTTATATAATATTTTCAATAGAACAGTAACATATTTATGATATAATAAGAGTTACGGTAAGGTAAGGTATAGAGAAGCAAAAAAGTAAAAAATTACACTACGGATGAAACTTCATGGTAAACAACGTTTTTAGTGCACCGAGCATGGATTTCACTCAAAATTATTGGCTTGGCAAGAATTTTTATACATGCACTCGTTCTCACTCTTGACAATGCAATATAGAATTGTCCATGTGAAAATATAGGTTCTAAAAGATATATTCCAACATATTCTAAAGTCTGCCCCTGAGATTTGTTTATAGTTATCGTAAAACATGGACGTATTGGAAATTTTGTTTTTTAAAATGGAAATATTGTTTTATCATATTCAAGTAGTATAAAAGGGATACGGGGCAAAAAAAAATTTCTTCCCACTATATTCTCCAGTAACAATTTCTGCACAAATAACATTTTGTTCAAAGTTTTTGCATATCAATCTCGCTCCATTACATAATCCTTTAGTGGGATTAATATTTCAGAGTAATATAATAGGACAGTCAATCTTTAGTACTAATTGATGAGGTGGTATACCATTTGGGGTTAATGAATTGAAGAAATCTTCTTGCGTGGATTCATGAGTTGTATCTAATCTTTCATCGAAGCTATAATAAGTATAAGCATCTTTTGGAAAATGATCAATAAGAATACTGTTGACCTCATCAACGTGTTCATTCTTTGGGGCTAATATAACTCGACTAATCATATGATGGAGGTTTATTGAATAATTATCTATTTTAGGAAACACAACGTCAATTAATTTATGTAATGAAATATTCTCTTCCTCATAATCTAGAGTCATAGTAGACCAAAGTTTAACCATACCACAAGAATGTTCTTTTTCTGTTCCGTTTCCAATCCGAAGTAAATATTCACAGAAGGGAGGATCTAAGGGAGCTCGCATATTCTGAACTAATTTTATTTTTATAAAATGGGGCCACATATAAGAATTAACTAAACTGGATGCAATTACTTCTTCTTTACTACCTCTTTAGACAACAGGTAAAATTTGTCAGAAATCTCCACCCAAAACTATTACTTTACCACCAAATGGTAAGTCAATGTCAATTATGTCTTTTAACATTTTATCTATAGCTTCAACAGCCTAATAATTTATCATTGGAGCTTCACCCTATACAATTAGTCGTGTCATTCTAAACAAATCAGCTGAAGCAGATTGTTTACTTGCTGCACAAACACTATCATTGTGAATATGAAGTGGAATCTTAAACCTTGAATGTGTCGTTCGACCACCGGGCAATAAGCCAACAGCCACTCCTGAAGCAGATTGTTTACTTACTGCACAAACACTATCATTGTGAATATGAAGTGGAATCTTAAACCTTGAATGTGTCGTTCAACCACTGGGCAATAAGCCAACAGCCACTCCTGAAGATGCAGTTGCTAAAGCAACTGAACTTCTTGATCTAATAGCTGCAAGTAATGCACGATATAAAATTGTCGTCCCAATTCCACCTGGACCATCAATAAAATACATATCACCAACATCACCAAAAACTTTACTTAAAATGGCATCATAAGTACTCATTTGTTCCTGATTGAGACTACCACCACATGAAAGGTCACCATCAGATATTATGTCTAATTTTTCAGAAACCAATCGTTTTAGTACTTCGTCACGCTGAATACTAACATCATAAATAGCTAATCCATAGTCATTTAAAGATTTGCCAAACGGTTCCAAAAATAAATCTATAGCCTTTAATATATATATATCTCTGCATCGCTTACACTCTTTTTTTTTCGTAAATAATCCTCATACATAAATTCTTTAAATTCGTCCTATAAATTTTTTGGATCATCAGGACCACAAAATGCTAAAATAATTGCAAGCAAGCGGCGTAATGAACTTGGCATTTGATAACTGCAAGCTTCTTGCAAACATAGCTTATAATTATTATCCCTTATGAGTAAATCTCGTAATAGTGCAGCCTCACGAAAAGTTTCAACAGAAATACCATTCACAAATTTAAGATTTTCAAAAGATGGTGGTCCTCTAACATGATTTACCAGTATTCGTAAGTAATATATTTCTCCTTCTCTAGGACTTGCTGCCACAATTCTTCCAACCACAGCACCCTTTTTCTTTTTTCTAATATTCCAACACTTACACTGCGCATCCCATACAAAATATTTAGGAAATTCTTTGTACAACAGTTTTCTTGCTTCACGATTAGTAACATTCATTGTAAAATATACGGTAAGCGTAGTTTTTTGGATGAAATCTTGTTGAATAACTTTTGTAAGATTATCAGAATGTTTATATGTAACTAATTGTTTATTTTCTAGATGTAATTGCAATGAAATAACAGCTAAACTCATTTCATACATGGTAAATCCATAGATCCTCCATATTGCTTCAAGTGGAGAAATCCATCTACCAGACTGAAATCTTTCTATTTTATCTATAATGTCCTCATCACTCAAAGAGAAATTAACCTTATCATGTCCTTTGTAAACATATTTGTACAAAATATTTGTACAAATATTTAACAACTTTTATTTTCGAACATATTTCTACATTCATATGACAGTCACATTTAGCTAATAAATAAAGATTGTAAGGTACAACTCATCTATTATCAAGAAAATGTTTTCTAACCTTCAATTTCTTACCATCATCGTCTCCTATATTTTGCATAAGAAGCTTCATCAAAAAGAAGTATGTGTATTATATTTATGCGGATAACGACTTCTACACATTTTACCACTTTCCATACATACATTATTTGGGTTTAAAAAACCACAAGGACCATGCATCATATATCTGACAACAACAGAGTGTAAATAAGGGTACTTTGCACTGTCAGGAACTTCAGCACTCACAATCTCATCCACTCTTTCAGGGGAAATAATTTTTGAGCTTGATTTCAATATAATCAGGAAGTGAGCATGTGGTAAACCCC